>JAAGAY010131898.1:61529-95652 GCA_011801015.1 Ardeotis arabs
ATGCCCCATCCCTGGAAACATTCAAGGCCAGGCTGGATGGGGCTCTGAGCGACCTGATCTAGTGGGGGATGTCCCTGCTCCTTGCAGGGGGGTTGGACTAGATGACCTTTGAAGGTCCCTTCCAACCCTAACCATTCTATGATTCTATGATTCTATGATTCTAATGCACATCTTCGTATATTGAGCTCATATGAGATTCCCTTCAGTGCCCTGCAAGTAATCACACATGTATGTAACTTCTAATTTCTCCATGCAGAAAATACAGTCACACTCAACTGCATAAACACGCATGATCATACCTCCTCTGATGCTGGCTGACACTGCACCACTAGAGACATTGAAGTGTCGGTGTAAAGTGAATAAAGAACCGGCCTGATGCTGAGATAATTGTGTCACAACATAAAGCAGTTATAAAACAAGAAGCTACTGACAAACAGCCTCACTCACTAGGGATCTGAGCTTTAGGTGAGAGCGTAAGCATCCAATATTTTTTTACCCTACTTCTGACGCTTTATCTTTTCAACCTTGAGGAAAATCATGCAGGGTGGGAAGAACGGGGAAAACAGAACAGTGCTGATAGAACAAAACACCTTGTAGGAACCCAGGCTGGCATCCAGCTGGGAAGCCAGAGATTGCAGTAGCATCACAGGGAGAAAATTTGTCTATGAAACACCAACACCAAAACCGGATCTTGAATTCTCATCAGGATCAAGGCATCTGTATGCCAGAACCTGCAAAAACATACAAGTCTCAGCAGTAAATATATGATCTACCTTCAGGCAAGACAAAAGTAGGAGGCACTAAAATAGGAGGAGGAAAGCAGACATGAAGGCAAGGATAAGAAAATCCTGAAAATTCTCTGAGCTGTCCAGTGGCACAGCCCTCAAGTGAACTGTTGCCTGAGACTGTGAAGATACCACGGAAGCTTGGCCTCTACCTGGCCTGCTTCTTCACCATCCTCTTCTTTACTCCACACCTCCTCCCTTATCAAGAGCTACTCTTCCAAACAGAATGTGGGCTAATGCCATGCCCCAGTTTCAGGCACGAGCTTCCCCTTCCCCTCAACGCTGCTACCAAATCTGTCCTTTCTGGAGAAGGACTGCTTATTTTTAATAATGCTTATCTTTTTCTCTGGGGGTCAGGAGGATTATGTCATTATTATCCAAACAGCTCTTTGAAGACTGAAAGGATTGAATAAATACTATTAGTATAATTACTAAGAGCAAAGAGGAAAGCACACAATGACAGTAGACAAAGCAGACTAGGAAACCAACAGTAACTGTAATTCTCAAATATAGCCTCCCACAGTAAATCTTTCTGCTCATCTGTGAATTCTTTCCTCACTCTCAAAGCTTTACGATGTTGGTACTGAGTGAATACCTGGGTAATTTGGCAATCAATCTTTTGGCCTGGGCAGCCTTGTTTTCCTTCCCACACTGCAGTATTGTTCATGTAATTGGCTTCTGGATCACGAATGGAGAGCCTCTGTTTGCCTTAGGTCCAACAGCTGCAAACTTTGAGCCGAGGGGCCTGAACTGTTGCTCTACTGGTCTGCGAAGAGTCTCAGCATTTACACCCACCATGTTGCCTCTAAGCTGCTTCTCTAGCTGACACTTAACAAATTCTCTTGTCTGGAGAAAGCATCGCAGTCACTTTCTTTTCAGAAAATACCTCCATGATGGTTTCTCATCCCCATGTCTCCTAATCAACAGGCAAATCTCTCATGCCCAATGGATATTGCTTTGGCCTGTCAAAGCATATTTAAAGCTTCCTTGTGACAATTCAGAAGACAACTGTGGAGCCTGAGGAAAGTTCTATACAGCATTTTAATTCAGAGAGATGAAGAAGCCAGCTGCCCTGCTGCGATACTTCTTTCTTCATCATAGCTTAGATATGCAGGTCTCTTCACCTCACCCTACAGCGAAATTATCTATGTCAAATACACCAAGCCAGGGCTGAAACAAGGTTCTTGATAAGAAAAGCTGCAGCAGCTGTTTGATGTGTATTTAAACCAATGTTGCTGCAGTTGAAATGAATAAAGTCCCAAACTAGCCCCAGTGCTGTTCTGGCTACCTCCCATACTCCTCAAGCTGTGTTCTGAGAGGTATTTACAGGTCCTACAACAAAAGAAATTGCAAACAAATCCTTCAAATCCTAATTTAAAAAAATAACCCTGTGTGGAAAAAACAAATTAAAAGTACAAGTTCCAATTTAAACAGAAATCAAATGGCAGCTGAAGATATCATAGACAGAACTGCTTGTCTCTAAAACATTGCTAGATTTAAACTTGGCACAGTTATGGCTGCAAACTGGAAGGTTTTAACAGGATCACAGGACATCCTCCAATAATATGCTATAATCTATTCCCATTCTCATCAAGTGTGATAATCTCAATAATAAGAGGAAACTATATATTCATATCAAGAGCCAAATCCAGCATTTCTACTTATTTGATATTACCATCCAAATACATCACATGGTCACAACGGGTACAGTGAATGTGCTCCTTTATCTGCACGTGCATGTAATTCTATACTTGTGCTGCAAAAGGATAATTCAAGTATTTATTGCTGTCTCATTATACTTCATTCATGAAAAGAGCACAAAAAAAAAATTAAATAGCACAATCATTTAAAGTTATTTGAAAAAAAAAATCCTGTCTTAATTCAGTGATGGGGGGGATTTATCATTTCAGCTTCCACTTAAAAACCATCTTAAAAAAACACTAATGTTCAAATATTAACATTTATGAATAATTAATGCTTCCTGTTTTGAAAACATGTTTGAATTATTTCATGCACTTCCAGTACCGGAATTCTTCTCTCCTTCGTCTGAAAATATACGCTCATAGCAGCTTATCAGTTCTCTGAAGATCTGAGTAATGCTCTTACTCCTGTGACTGTATTTTTCCCTTACTGAAATCTGGCTATTCTGCTCTTTATAAACCACAAGGAGAACAACAGAGAAGTTCAAGAATATTGTCAGTATACTGCATCTTTCCATTTAGCATGTTTGTATCCTGAATGTATGAAATAATGAAGACTTGACCAAAGTCACACAGTGTGAGAAAGGGTACCAGGAGAGAACAGTAATTTCTGATCCTCAGACTCCTATGGAATTTCATGCATAGCCTCTGTCTTCTTTAATATGCTGTATCAAGAAAGAGGGGCTGCAATTTACCCAAATTTTTCGTATAATTGCTCCCAGTTATGATTTGGATATATATGTCCAAATATGTTATCAAATTGGTCTTCAAAGACCAGACCTTCAGGCTTATCAGCAATTTTTATAAAACTTATTTTTTTCCACATCTAATTTACAGCACTGCAACAAGGCATTTCCAATCTCAACTTCAATGAGATCTACTGCTTGGCAAGAAGCTTCAAGAGCTGACAGAGGGTAAATATGAACTGAAATTTGCAAGTAGATTAATAATAGACAAGGAGAGAGCTTCTTCTGAGAAAGAGTGTTTTTCTGTTGTGTCTATGCTCTAATTTTAATTATTCTTGGAATAACTGGGGAAAGCAATGCTGTGAAAAGGGTAATTATTAAGGTTAAATCACAGCAGAAACAGATCATCTTCCACTGTGATGAGAAGTGATGGCATGTAAAAATTCACAAGAATCATGCAAGCAGCCTAAAATTGAACTGCTGGAAGAGAAAAGAGAGTGGTAAAGAAAGAATTCAGGAATAGCACTGCAAAGGCTTTCGCAGGAAATACATATGAAAGGAAAAAACATACAATCTGAAAAGATAGGAGACTGATAAGCAGTTTTTCATAATGATCACAGCTCACATGCAGAAAAGAGGAACAAATGAGTTCCTAGTCTGGCCTTGCTACCAGCTTCCCATGTATTCACAAGTCGATTATTATGAGTCAGATTTCCACACTTAACGACTTGTGTAAATTCCCAAAGTTATCACAGTATAAGATACCACATAGCTAAGTAATACTTACTTTTACTAACAGGTACTATTAGAGGAGGAACCTGCTCCTGTGAGATGCTGCAGCAGATCAATTAGTCAAAGTTTATGATGATCTTGTCATAAACTCTTATACCATCTTTCTGTTTGTAGCTGAATATCTTCATTCTCTGATGCAAATTCAAAGAGAAAAAAAAACCTAGCCACTTCCTAAAGGCATTGAATTAGACTTTGATGTTGGAAGCAGCTCTGAGTTTGCACAGGATGAACCTCCAGTAGTAGATGTGCAAGACCATGGCTACTATTGTCACAAAAAAAAATGAAGAAAACCTAATTGGAAAGAGCTGAGCACGGTGAAAGATTTACTACTTGCCTACCATAAGATAAGATAAGATCACCTTTACCACAATGGTAAAAGTTTGGGTTTTTTTTTTTTTTGCCTGCATTTTTTTTCTGTTCTGGCACTTGGTTTTAATCTACTTTCTCTTTCTGGGGAAAAAAAAAAAGGAGAGAGACAAAAAATTGAGGTAAACATCTCAGCATAGTTGAATGAAAAATTCTGCCCTCTCAGAAATTTATTTTCCTCTATTTAAAAAAAAAAAATCAATGAAAAGCTGTGCCTTAGATAAATGGCAGTGGTAAAACTGCCTGAAGATATGTAATGAATCACATCAAAACTATTTTTAATACAGTCTGAAGTCAGAGCACAACATCCAAACCTAATTCAAATTCAGTGAAATTTTCCTGCAACACAGGTGGCCCTGGCACTGTATGACTGGTGAAAATGATATATATTCTATATAATGCATACAGAAAAACACTCAATTACTTTCTGAATCAAGCAGTATCAATACAATTAATAGATTTGACTAAATAATATATTCTAAGCTCTAACAGTTTGGAATTAATTTCTAATACATTGAACTGTATGCTATTTGATCTCATTCTTAATATACTGCTCTGTTTTCCAAGTTAACCGCCTGGCTAACAAACAGTGCCTGTAAAAAGAATGAATATCCCAGTCAAAAGCAAAACTCTAACTTCAGGAGAAACGTATAAAGGACCAAGGCACTTCGATCCAGATATAAACCCTGTTTTGTGGTACCTTCATTTTGTGGCACTATGGTAGAGTAAACAGCAATTTCTATGGGTTTGGTGACTTAAGAGGAACAAATTATGTAACCAAAATAATATTTTACTTGATTTAAAAAAAAAATCATATTACACTGTACCGACGTTCATCTTCCCTAAATCAAAGTTTGTGTGATGGAGATACAAAAAGTGGTTTAGGACTATGGGATAAATTGCTCAACTGAAACATCTGCATTTATCATAATAACTTGTAAAGAACTGTATAACCGGCCACTGAACCTAGCCGGCCAATTTAGGCCTCACAGTTATTCAGGAACAGAATCACAGAATCACTCACGTTGGAAGGGACCTTGGGAAATCCATTCTCTAACCTCTCTGTGCAAGCAAGGACAGTTTCTTCTGTTGTTTGCAAGTCAGGATGCTCAATCCCCATCTTGGTTTGTATTTACATATTAATACAGTAGCTACACAGCTAAAAATACTATTACTCTAAAAAATGTAAGAGGCTTAGTTCTGGAATACAAGCCTGTAGCATGAGCAGATTGTAAATTCTGCAGCTACAAAACAGTTTATTTCTCAAACAACTAAAATCCAAATTCCTTCTCTTCTGAAAAGCTTTTCCTCCTCCTAAGCTTTAACATTTGTAAATTTTAATTATTCCCATAACAAAAACACTAGTAGAATTACTTATCTCAGGGATGCAAGCAATATTTATTGCAAAATCACTGCAAACTCTTAATATCAAATGACAGTTCCATTTTGTTTAAGAAAATACAGAAAATATTTTGATACTTTTTAGATTGTGTTGATTAAAACTCTAAATGTAGGAGAAAAAAAATTCTTAATGGGGTAACAAGAGGTCCTGTGTTTCTGATGATTAATGATTAAATCTAATATGATGTGATTGGAAAGAACAGCTGGTCTGCTGCTGGACTACATCAATTGACCTACGCTGCTGCTGTTTAGAACGTACATCACGCTAGTTCAGAAACGCTAAAGAAACCAAGACTCCCTCTGAGCCTGGCTGGGTACAAGCCCAGCGAAAGTGGGTGGTGTTTCCTTGCTCCAATCTAGCTGTAGTTAATGCTAGGTAAAATTTTTTTGAAGGATAAATGTCTTTGTGATAAATAAAATATGAATACAGAAGAATTTTCAGCCTACAAGCTGCACAATATTTTCTTCGTTAGCTTCCTTGGCTGCCTGCATGCATTAGATGTAGCATGCGTACACCGATACTACAATCACTGTGTTCTACTAATCCTATGTAGGAGTGTTTTCCCTCCTCTAAATTGGCACTTCTCATTAAGTGCTACATCAGATTTGGCCGTGAAGTTCTTATATTAGTCAAGCCCTTAACTACACAAAAACCGAAGCACCACACCTACGCTTTCACTGATGACCAACGTTTTCACACCTGACATACGATTTGCAAAAAACTTAGCTTACTATTTTTAGCAGATAGACCAAAAATAAAACAAAAAGAAATAAAACTATCCATTACTACAAAGAATGATAATTATAAATATATATCCAGTGAATACAATTAGAGTTCTAGGGTCTGACAAAACAATGAGAGGACAACTATTTAAAGAAAGCATATCTACTGCTGCTGAGTGGTGTTGCTGCAAGTCATTTGTTTTCCCATAAGCAAAACCAGAAATAGAATAGTTGATTAATGCAAAGACACAGGATTGTGAAGGTTATTGTTAGTTATGTTAGTTACCTGTTAATGCAGATGACCACAAACTAGCATATTGAAAAAAATTTACAGTTTTGTGAACTTAGACTAGACGGGCAAGAAGTGATTAAAACCAAGTTGTGTTCCTGTTAGGCTCTCGTATACAAGGAACGGTGCATCAAAATGCAAAGGTTAACTGTCACAAGAAAGTAAATTGTTTTGGGTTTTTTTTTGTTTTTTATTTGTTCTGTACACAAAACAAAGTGAAACAAAGGAACAAAGTGACTTTGATAAAGTCAGAGGGTAGTAATTTCAAATAGGGTAAGTAGAAACACTTCGTCATGTACATTTCTTTTTAGACCAAGGAACTGATTTATTGTCATAGAAAATGCACCAAGGCCATGAATTTAATAGAGGATTTGAGCCTTACATTAAAAGCAAGGCTATCCAGGTTTACAATAGCTAATGGTTACAGCAAATAAGATGTTCTGGTTTAGGACTTCACTTAAGGCCCTCCTATTTGAGGCCTATTGTGCAGGTAATGTCCTATATGGTTGTTTATGGATTCTTATACTTACCTGTGAATCTTCTGTGAGAGACCATGAGAAGCAGATACAAACAGGACATCCAGAGCACTCCTGTGTTCTGGCTTTGCTGCAACAGATATTTTGCATTTCTGTTGTATATACTACAGCAGCCTTTTCAAGCCTTTGCCATTTCAGGAGTATATTTAGAATTTCTCTGTTTCAAGGTTCTTCCATTTTTAATAGGCTGTCACGGATTAAATAAGGGAACAGGGACAAGAGATGATGGGAAGGAGTGTAGACTTTCTTGAATTCCGTGGGTAGTACCCATTAGTCTGGGATACTGGTTCACTTCAAATACTATCCCACAAAACACTGATCCCCACAGAGGGCCCAGCAGTTTATTTCAATAGGCAGGGACTTAAGCGAGCTGGGATATAGCACACTCAGCATTGTGCACGAAAATAATCCTAGCTTTAAATGTGAAATGGCCACCAGGAATCATCACCTCAGATCATCACATCGTATCATCGCACACATACACACAACAGAATATGGGGAGAGCGTAGACTTGTTTGGTCCTACTTTGCTGAGTGGCAAAAGCTTCAATGATTTGAAGGACTTGAGGATTCACCTTTTACATCAGACACTATCCAGAAGAGTGTGTCATCCATTCCAAATGGAAAATTTTAAATGCATTTTTTCATAAGCCATTCATTAAAACAATCAGAAAGAGAAAAAGTGATTCATGGAGGTGAACTAATACAGCAACATGAAAGTTTCTACAGTACTGAAATGGAAGGTAGCATATGAAGATTCCAGCAGCAATGTAAAAACTGTTGTTCACATCACTGCAAACTAAGCTGAAGGTGTAAGAGCAGAAGTGCCCTCTTAGCATACTCCTTTTAACCAAAGAAGAGCTTCTCCTAGTGTTCTGGTAAGAAAAAAAGGAACTGAAGAGGCAAACTGGGCAATTTTCTAGACAAATGGTTTAGGAAAATAGAAAATGGAAAGCAAAACAGGCTCTTTTTTAATTTCTCCCTCCTCATTGCCACCAAGACACAGAGACAACAGCTCATACATCTTTCTGACTGCAAGTAAAGACTCCCTGCTGTGGGTAAATTGCTATTTGGAATTGATTCTGCCAGGCAGAGGCACACAGCATTATTTAAAAGCATAGGCATCCCCACAGTTATAGAGAAACGCTGTAAGTGCATTAAAAGATCCAGTGTAGATATTTTAAACAAACAGGAAATTGTCTGTCTCACCTATTCTCAGGTAGCTGTCAAACGTTTTCAGAAATACTTGACTGTGCTGAGGAACCAGAGAGTTCAGAGACAGGGGCAAAAGACTTTCAAAATCTACAGAAACATGCAAGATCAAACACCTCATATGAAATCAAGGTTTTCACAGGTACTGAATGTAATTCTAAAGTGAAATGACATCAAGAACTGTTATGCTTTCTTGTATCCCAGCTCCCTTCAGAGCTGGGCAAAGGGGTGAACAGTAACAAACATGAGTGTCTGATCCAGTAAGCTAAGGGGGCTAAGGACAGTACAGGAACAACTTTAATTTACCTGTGTACACCAGATGGATTGAGGACTTCCATCCTCTCCTCAAAACACTACCGTTAATATGGTATGGTATATCCTAGCAAGCACAAGCTGAGCATCCTTGAGAAAGTATTTATCACCAGAAGAATTCTGCGCTGAGTAATGCCAGGAAGCAAGAAAGAGGAAAAGACTAAAGAATGACTTAAATGACAAACCTTTGTATTACTTTGAAAGAGTTTGGACTGGAAGATCCGAGGTGGGTACCACAAAGTGATAACGTTGGCATGATCAGGATAAACAGGTATTTTACATGAGTAACTTTCACAAAAGAATTTAAGAAGTGCAAGAACATAACCTTATGCTACTTTTGACTGTCTAAATATAAGTACAAGTGTAATTCCCAAGCTCTTCCATTTAGTACCTTGTTATGTATTTTTTTTAAAATGCCACAATCTATAGCTTGCTCTTCTAAAGTTTTTGGCATCTTCTTCAGCTCCGACTTAATTACCAGAGCTTCCCCACAGTTAGAACACCTTCTGGTGTCCATGGTGCCAAGCTTTCTTTAGGCTCACAGCAAAATAGCAATGTAAATACTGTTTATTCTGTCCAGCCCTTCACACTTGATTAATTCTACTCTCTATAAATCATTAACCCATTTGCCTAATACTCATCCCAGTTAGACTACAAGCTTGGAAGAGTATAAACACTACACATTTTGTAAAGCTTCATGCACGCAAGCCATCAGATCAGTATTATATAGCAGTAATAATAATTACAACCCTTACATGTGTGCATAATGCACATGGTCATCTGAAGAAAAGAAAGCTCTTAAGGGAGATATAAACTCACATGCCCTTTTTGTTCTAGGAAAATCTCAGCAATTTAGTGCGTGCCCAAGGCACAAATGCTTCCTAGAGCTCCCACGGGGACAGTGCAGCTTCACATTAGCCTCAGCGGAGGCCTGCGCTCATAAAGCATAACGCAGCACTTGCACAATTCCACTGAAGCACTGACATTTAGTCTCCCAAACTAGAAATGTGAATGAAGAATGCAGAACTCTGACACATTAGGGCTCTAGAATTTTAGATTAAGGTTTCAGGGGTTGAACATGTTTTTTTGGGTGGTAGCCTTTATCTAGGACTCAACCGGGGATCATTTTCTGTTTCTGAAATGTCTATTGGCCAGTAAAGTCACAATTACACTTAGCTCTTTTCTTGCAGCAGGCAAGGAATATATACCACAAGAAAGCAACTGCCATTTGAATGAGCAACAGACCAGCAAACATAAGGGTTTCTGGATTCACTTCCTAGTGCTTTTACACTTGAACTACAAATGTAAACCTTTCCTGAACTGGGTAGAAGCCAGCAGCATCTTGCCTAATTTTGCTCTTATTCAGTTCCAGTTCCTATTTTCTAGACTCCTCGATGGGTATAAATATTATGAAAAACATATGAAAAATTCATATATATAAAATTACAAATACTTTTCTTAACCACTAGAAAAGACTAGATAAATGTCTTAAACCTGACGGTCTGTGACTCTTTCTAGTATGCTCAAGTTCCCATACTACTAACAGAGCCATTGGAACTGCATTTTCCAGTCTGTGGTATATCTAACACTTAAAAAATATATTTCAAAATTGGAGAGACAATGTTAACAGCCAGAATTTCAAGAAAAAAAAGCCTAAAAAAATATTTCTTAGAGTATAGGAAAACACAAATGAATTTAAATAGCCACAAAGATGATCAGAGGGCTGGAGCACCTCTCCTGTGAGCATACGCTGAGAGAGTTGGGACTGTTCAGCCTGGAGAAGAGAAGGCTCTGGAGACACCTTAGCAGCCTTCCAGTACCTAAAGCGGGCTTAGAAGAAAGTCAAGGAGAATCTCTTCAGCAGGGCCTCTTGTGATAGGACAGTGGGTAATGGTTTTAAAATAGAGGGAGGTAGATTTAGATTCGATATTAGGAAAAATTTTTTTATGATGAGAGTGGTGGAACACTGGAACAGGTTGCCCAGAGAGGTTGTGGATGCCTCACCCCTGGAAACATTCAAGGCCAGGTTGGATGGTGCTCTGAGCAACCTGACTGAGTAGGAGATGTCCCTGCTTCTTGCAGGGAGGTCGGACTAGATGACCTCTGAAGGTCCCTTCCAACCCAAACTATTCTATGATTCTATGATCTAGTCTTTGATCAATTTTCTTTAATTTCCTCCCTACTCAAGCAAATATTTCTGTTTTGTTAAAAGCAGTTTTTGTAATGAAATGTCTTCTAACAACATTTTCTTCAACCAGCTGTTGTTAATAATGTCTCCTAAATGTACTTCCAAGTCCAAATCCTCAAATTTCAGGAAAAAAAAACCAAACCTAAACATGCTCATGTGTAGCCTGCTTAAGAAAAAATCTCTGATCCTCTGCTGAAGAGGTCTGCGAGGCGCTTGTGCCATCTGAGAGTTGCCAGTTTGGTCACAGCCTTTCACTTCAAAGCTATGTTGTTTGCTAAAAAAAGCTTAGGATCGTACAAGCTAAACATTACATTAACATTGCCAGATATATTTTAGACACTGTTATGTGTATTCCTTAAAAAAAAAGAAAATAATTTTTTTTTAAAAAAAACCAGCCATTTACAAGATAATTAGAAAAAGAATACAGCAACATTTCCAGCATGTAAACATGGCAAAATGGACAAGACAAAATTGACCGGTTGACAGGTTATGGCTTGATCATCATCTTGTAAATGCTATAATGTGCTTCCTCGTGCCAAGGTCAGGTGTAGTATTTTTGCTCAAGTCATACAAAAACAGTTTACAAATTTGGAGCACAGGGAGAGGAAATCTATATTAACCTTTTATCCACAGAACAATATTAGTCCACATGAATACTTGAAGATAATTTATTTCAGTCCCAAGTTGTACAAAAGATGTGAGTTCATAAATTCCCTCACACTCTTTTCCCTAGTCTATGAATAAAATAATTATTTTTCATCTTAGAAAGGCAATAAATGTCATGGCTGTTTTTCTGAAAAAGAGACTGGTGTTTCCAGCAATTTTGGAAGTGTCCAGCCAGCGAGAAAAAGGCAGAAACTATTTGAAATAGGAAGAGACATATGATATGCCAGAAGAAGTGCTGTTTCTAGGTCACTTCATAAAATGCAGGAATTGCTTCCAAAAGAGACTATCCAAAGAGAAGACTAATTGAAGAAATATTAAAACATGAATAAAGAAATAAACTAAGCAGAACTTCCAGAAATTACAGTTTACAATGGATGCGAATACATGAAAGACTGAATGAAGTTTAAAGTCCCAGGTAACTCTAGTAAGAGCATCCATCACTGTCAGCTGCCTTTATTGCTGCTAATTACATAGACCTGACAGCTGAGATGTTGTCAACACTACCAATAGTAGGCAACAATCCTAATTAATTAATGTTTATAATATTCTTGCCATTTCCCCTCTCATTTTACCCTCCTCTTGTCATTTACCCTCATATTGGGTTATTTCCACGATCCAGCTGGGATCCAGCTAGGAAGCACCAATAACAACCTTTGAGTACCTATCTGGAAAGTACCACGAGCTAGTAGCTCAACCTATTCATACTTCTCATAAATATTCAGGAAAAAATTTTGTGTATAAACACCTGGTCAGTTGGCCTGCACAAAGCTCTATGCTGTTGGCCCTAATTTGCAATTAGAATTTGAACCAGATAGTTTAAAATCAGTTAAAGTATGCTGCTTCTGAAGCAACTGTCTACTGTGTCTGCTACATCATCTACTGGGGTGGCCCAGCTGGCATCTGTGGCTCCAGTATTGCCCACAGGCTGCTTACACTGAGGTCCCTGCCCATCCCTGAGGCAAGTAGCTGCTGCTGCCATGATGACACAACTAGAGTAAGAAGTATTCTTTTATGCCATTACTCTCTTGATAGGGCATTTAAAACTGACTCTCTCTCTCTCTCTGTTCCTATTTCCAGAAGGTTAGTAAATTCCATGATTTCTTGTCCTCTTGAACCTCACAAAGGCCATGTATCCGAGCATAAGTAGACAGCTCTGCTGTTTACTTTTCAACGCCAAGCTGAAAAAATGCACTGAAGGACACTAATTTCCTGGATCATAAACAAGTTGAGCCCTGCTTCCTAAACAAGAGCAGATGCCCAGAGAATCAGATATGCCTAAGTATTTTTGTGATATCATTTCCAGTTCCCATAGCTGCATATAAGACAAATCAACTTAAATCCAACAGACCTGACATAAATTGCAAGGAATTATCTCATTGGGAGACAGTTGATTGATTCCTCTTCTGCATTTCAAAGTGGTAGCATGAGCTACTGCAACATGCAGTGAATATCATGAAGCTGCTCCACACAAAAATGACTCCTTGTCCACTCAAACCACCTGAATTTAGACAAGAAATATGCTTCACATGGTTTCTGGCCTCCTGTGGTCTACATATCAGAGCATACTTGCCATACTCTACGCTACATACACCCTTTGCAATAATGTGCATAGTTCATGCATTTCCTAGGTAATTGACTGTTTACTGCTTTTTCAGCAAAATCAGTAAGACAGGTTTAGTGACACTCGATAGGGAGGAAACCTGATTTTAAAAAGAACCCCTTTTAGACTTCCCCTTGCCCCCTCAAAAAAGTACAGTATTCTAAGACCACTGAAAGCTAATACAAACAGGATAGATCAAATTCCTACACAAAACAAAAGTTAAGGAAGACTGGGTTTCACTGAAACCCATCCTTCTGACAGCTGCCCCAGAAACAAAGGAACAAAAATCCAACTTTGCTTGCATAGCCAAGTGCTTTCTATTTTTGTATTTCATTTCTGAATTCAAACATTTTGGAATGTAGAAACGAGCAGTTGATTAAACGGCTATATTTCTCTGTAACATCTAGTATATTTTCATCTTTTTTTTTCACTTTCTAGCATGTTTTTTCTTTTTTTCAAGGATATATCTCTGGGTTTTGGTGTGAAATCAAACGATGCATGAATAATTACAGACTCCATATTCTTTTGAGTGGCAGAGAGCTTTACGTTGGGCTGGGCAGAAATTTGTACATGATGGTGGGAAAAAGGAAAAGGAACATGGCATTTCTGAAGCACAATGAGCCTTTAAAGCACTTGTAAGTGCGGCTATAAAAGTAACCTTCCTCTCAACCCCCTTACCTCTCTGCATCAGTACAAACAACATTTATCAGTCATTCTTTTTCTCCTCTGATCCTCTTTGCCCTCAATACTCTGTTCTCCAGGGCACTGCAAAGGGGAAGGCTTAGATTTCGTGTTAAGTACCTACAACTACCAATATACAAGCTGTAGCCTTGAAAACAAACAAAAGATAAAGCCTTGTGAGATTCTAACCTCACAAGAAGTATTTTACATTATTAGACTTTTAAAAAATCTTATTTTTAACCTAGATAGCCCATCAGCTTGAATAACAATTTTCCAGACTACATTGTTTACCAAACCAGTTGCTACTTTCACAAGTTGTTTTGTTTGTTTGTTTTCTGTCTTTTTTTGTTGTTGTTTGGTTTTTGTTTGTTTTGGTTTTTGTTATTTTTTTAGTGTCTGGGGGTTTTGCTTTAGAATCATAGAATGGTTTGGGTTGGAAGGGACCTTCAAAGGTCATCTATTCCAACCCCCCTGCAAGGAGCAGGGACATCTCCAACTAGATCAGGTTGCTCAGAGCCCCATCCAACCTGGCCTTGAATGTTTCCAGGGATGGGGCATCCACCACCTCTCTGGGCAACCTGTTCCAGTGTTCCACCGCCCTCATTGTAAAAAATTTCTTCCTAATATCTAATCTAAATCTACCTCCCTCTATTTTGAAACCATTACCCACTGTCCTATCACAACAGGCCCTGCTAAAGAGTTACTACCCGTCTTTCCTGCAGGCCCCCTTTAGGGACTGGAAGGCTGCTATAAGGTCTACCCTCTCAGCCTCCTCTTCTCCAGGCTGAACAGCCCCAACTCTCTCAGCCTGTCCTCATAGGAGAGATGCTCCAGCCCTCTCATCATCTTCATGGCCCTCCTCTGGACCCTCTCCAAGAAGTCCACGTCCTTCTTATGTTGAGGGCTCCAGAGCAGAGTAGAGGGGGAGAATCACCTCCCTCCACCTGCTGGCTGTGCTTCTTATGATGCAGCCCAGGATACGGTTGGCTTTCTAGGCTGCAAGTGCACATTGCCAGCTCATGTTGAGCTTCTCATCCACCATCACTCTCAAGTCCTTTTCCTCAGGGCTGGTCTCGATCCATTCTCCTCCCAGCCTGTATTTGTGCTTGGTATTGCCCCGACCTACATGCAGGACCTTGCACGTGGCCTGGCTGAACTTCATGAGGTTTGCATGTGCCCACCTCTCCAGCCTGTCAAGGTCCCTCTGGATGACATCCCTTCCCTGCAGCGTGTTGACAGCACCACACTTGGTGTCATTGGCAAACTTGCTGAGGGTGCACTCTATCCCACTGTCCACATCACCTACAAAGATGTTGAACAGAGTCGGTCCCAATACCTTACCCCTGAGGAACGCAACTTGTCCCCGGTCTCCACTTAGACTTTGAGCCATTAACCACAACTCTTTGAGTGTGGCCATCCAGCCAATGCCTTATTCCCTGATAATACAACATAAATAAAATTATTTAGATACATCCCCAAACTGAAACTCAATCAGCAGAAATGCCATTTATTGGTCACAACAGAATAGCAGGAAAAATGTCCTCTTCTCATGACTAGTCTGTTTCTCTAACTTACAGGGCTATGTCTCTACAATAAAAAAGCATCAGAATTAATCCTTTGTGCCAGTTGCCTTTACTTTGCTCACATAAGGGCTAGTACCCACACTAAATGAAAAACATTCCCTATATAACAAGGGAAATAACAAGAGAGAATCATTTTGGCACATTACTGTGAACTATGACGTACTAGATTGATCCTACCTCAGTCCTATCAAAAAACTATATCTAATTTCAGTTCCCTCTCACGCTCTCTCAATCTAATTTACAGTAACATTTTATCTGCAGGTAGCATGTCTTTGCAATTTACAGCTGAAGCTACTATCTTTGAAAAAAAAGAAGATTCAGGGTATGGTGTTACATTCTGACCATGTAATTTTACACCTCCAGAAACACTGAAAAATTATAAACTGAATGAACAGGCTTGGCAGACTAGATACGTGAAATATATGCATGTTTATGAATGCCATTATTTCAGTATCAAACATAGCATATTGGAGATGCTCCTGTGCTGTACTGTAGTATTTATCCCCAGATGTACAGCATAAAGAATTTGCATGTATTCAGCACGTTTAAAAATATTCTGACACACGTCTGGTGAGAATTTCAGTGTTCTTACTTGTACCTAAACTTCATAAATAATGACTTCCTGGGAAATTTAAGCTCTGTACATCTAGCTAACAGAGACTATTGTCTCAGAGAGAACTATCTGTTTTATACTAAACACACACTCTACCAAAAATATACAAGAAATTTCTTCTGGGGAGGCACGGAGCCGGCATGCTTCAGCCTAGATCCTCCGTCCATTAGCTGTAAACTGTCAGGTCCACCATTTCAATGGTGAACAAACTTGAACATTGTTATGACAGTGCTGCTTCCAACAAAACTAATTCTTGGTGCAGGCTTTGCACCAGTGTTGCCAGGCTGACCTGGGAGTGATGCCAGACAGAACAGCTGGAACAGCATTAACATCTCCTCTCCAGCATCACCCAAGCTTTGTTTAATGGCAGATCATCTTAAAACGACGTACTGGGGACCCAAGAATGGAAATGTCTCATTTATTCCTGTTTCCCATGCATTCGCTTAACATGCAGCCAACAGTAAGCTCCAGTAGTGCCAGTATCTAGGAAGCTAAGTTTACCCAGTCACATTATACCATAACCTTAATTGGCTATGTTTATCAAAGTACAAAAAAACCCAACAAACCAAGTTAAAACATGAAAAATCACTCACCAAGTAAAAAAAAAAGAAAAAAGTAGGCTACATAAGATACAAGAATGCTTTGTGATTTTCTGCAGCTGTTCTCAGTATTGCTTAGCAAATGAATTTAACACAGAATGTCATTCAGAACTATCTTTAGTCCTTGGTAGTGCTTTAGCACATTATAATGATCAATCATTGTTATCATATTAATGTACGAGCACTTGAACTAAGAACAGTTACATTGTACTGGGTACTGCTAACTTATCTTTTATATTATAATTTATGTTATTATTATATTCTACTTATATTACAATACTACACATCCGTGCTACACAGAGAAGAATATCACAAGTGTATTGAGATCTTGATTTTGCAAAAATTTAAATACAAGCCTAAAGGATATACCAGCATGTGTAATGACCTCTAGACCACAGAGGTAAACATGTGCATAATGCTTTGCATAGGATCCACAGCTGCACAGTCATGCTCACAGAAGGGAAGTAATACTGGAATTAGATTTGGAAGTGAAACTTCACAGTAAGATACGCAGCTAAATAGGTCAGGTCTACAGAATACAGCCTGCCTCATCCACACACTGTCCAGGCTTAGAGCTATCATGCAAAACATCATATTCATTCAATGTTTTTTCAAAGGTTCATTGACTGGTCAAATCAAAACCAGCTCTGTCCTAACACTCACAGGCATGTTTCATAAAAGAAGTCTTTGGTCACAATCAGTTCTTCCTCACAGGGGGCAGACTACAAACGATATCTACAAACAACAAACTACAGAACACCTTTAGAAAGTGTTTCTTTTCCTGTACTGATTCTCCTCCTATTACTTTGCATTTTTACAGTGTACTCATCACAATGCAATATGAACATTTCACAAACATGTAACCTCTCCATTACAGTTCACTTCATTTGCAGGGATTTTCCTTTTTATTAAGCTCATTTTGATCAGTAATTAGGTGGCCCCAGATGCCTTACCCAGGATAGGATAGTCTGACAGCGAAGTTTTACATTTTGTCCAGATGAAACACTTGTAATTGTTCTGAGGTCTTCCCGGGGAGAGCTGCAAATCTGAGGATCACTGCTCAACAAATGCGGCCTGGCGAAGTCTCACCTCTGTCCCAGTGGAAGACAGCTGTCAAAGGAGTTAAAGACACGCAGGGTTAAGGAAGCCTCAGTCTGAGTTGGGACAGTTAGCTCATTTTGGGACCATTTGTTCCATTTTATCATACTCCTAGACAAAATAGCACAGGTAAGGTGAGCAAGGCACACTGAGTGGTCCGTTTTCTCTCATTAAACTAGCAGTTTCCTTTCAAGCCCTCTGCAGCCTTTCTAACCTCAGTACTTTCACCCACTGGTATACTCTGTTGGATTAAAAAAGCCTGGAGGTCACTACAATGCATTGCAACAGTCAATTACAACATCCTGTTCAACTTCAGGGAGAGAACATTTCTGTAGCTGTGGACCTTTGGGTATAGAGAGAGACCAGTTCGAAAGGTAAAAATCAAGCGATCCACTATTCCTTAAATGTGCCATCATACAAGAATAAGGAGTCCACATCCTGGATCTTCTTTCTGTACGGTACTGAAGGCTTACAGGAAAGGGAAAATTATTTATCTGGAGAAATAAAGAAACCTTCTGATGAAAGGGAAATTAAAACTCCCAAAACATCAGTGTTGAAATACTCCAGTAGAAATTTAACAGAGGCAACCAATAAAACCTTATCAATCACATATCTGTGAGGAAAGGGTATATTACAAAGATGTATTGTTGTCTGCTTTTTAAGAGCAATATTGACACTTCCATTTCTACCAGACTCATGAAATTACAATAGGTGTTTACCAACCTTTTTGGTCCTGTCAACTATTCATTTCATCTTTCTCTTTTGCCTTGCTGTACTGAACAATCGTAGCAAGTCTTATAATCTAGAGAACAGAGGAGCAGAGGGCAATGGCAACCAACAGCTTTGTAACTTCTCCCATTAACTTATTCTATAGACTGCTTAAAAGTCACGGTGTATTTAGCTCCATATGCCCTTAGTACAACACAGGGTTGTACTGTATGCCACATCTGATTTAAGGTCTAAACTTTAAAAGGAATAAACAGCTCTTTGAGGCCTTTAAGGCATCCTTAGGTGTCTGTGAAAAACAAGGAAGCATTTGTAAGTTGAGCCTC
Source organism: Ardeotis arabs (assembly GCA_011801015.1). Classification (NCBI taxonomy): domain Eukaryota; kingdom Metazoa; phylum Chordata; class Aves; order Otidiformes; family Otididae; genus Ardeotis; species Ardeotis arabs. Next base: position 80,411 of record JAAGAY010131898.1, read on the forward strand.
CACATTTTCAAAAACAGTATCCATGAGTATACTCTGCTTTCTACAGAGTCATGGAAGAGTAAGTCCATGTCACAAACTACTGTGCAAAGCCAAGTACAGAATATCAATAACCTTTCCTTTCACTTTTTTTCCTTACACATGATTTTAAGCTTTTCTCACCGTTTTGAGCTAAATTCTGATACTCCTGGTAACAGCGCTATAGAAAATATTGCTGAAGGAGACACCAGTAAATTATCCAGTCTATACTCCTGCCTGACAGCAGGATCAACTGTAATTATTTCTGACAGATATTTTCATAACTTGTTCTTCACAATGGAACATGCCCTTGCAATTTACATTACATTCTGTGGAGAAGTTCCTGTTTACAAAGGATAAAATCTGTAGTAGCAGAACAGTGCTCAACAGAATACTAGGCTTATAAAGATATAAAAGAATTCACATAAAATTTATATACTCTGGGCCAAATTAACCACTGGTAGAAAGTTTGATCTGGGTTATGCCAACCTCCATGATGAGCCAGTATATGTCTTCTACACAACTGAGAGTTTTGTCTGTTACTGAAGAGCCTGTATGTTTAGTATACTCTTCTGTCAGTTGCTTTACACATGCTAAATACAATTTTAAACAGACACTGCATTTGAATTACTATAATCTGGTGAAACAGGTCTAATCAACCCAACCAGAAGAGCTCAATGTTTCATTTCAGTCAAATAGTTTTTTATTCCACTTCACAACAAGCAGAGAAACTACAGCCAACAAGACTTGACCTTATGGGTCCAAAGCACTTTTCCACCACGTTTGCGTCAAGTTTAACAACACCGAGAGTAAATGCATTTGCATGGTCATTTACCCCTGCATTTTGAAAGCCTGCCAGGCATGGACTATTAACCAGTAACTGTTTATGGTTGGTTTGTTTGAAGTGACAGTGGGGGTGTCGATTTTGTTTTCTTTTTAAATTATCAGTGTCACTTCAAAAGCAACCACAGTAACTATAAATTTTTGCTGAACATGGGATGGGTGTCTACTCTGAGAGCTCACAGAGCATCTCTGGAAGACACAAGGACATGGCAGCTGAGAGAACATCTTACTGCAGCACATTTCCTTTGTATGGGGATAGCCCTTAACACTTCCCATGGCATTTTCAAGGCCCAGCTTCCACTAAGTGACTCCAGGGTTGGTTGCTCAAATGCATACCTCATGAGGGACTGGCAGAAGATTTGGAAATAGAATACCACTGGCTTGGGTGCACCAGAAATGACTCACAAACCTGGAACAAGATGAGTGAAACAACCAATGCACACTGTAGAGCTCAACAAGGGTGAAAATTCATAGCCCTATTTCATATCCACTATATGAGAAACTTAAGGCTCATTTTAGACCTTGCAACAGTATCTGAGTAGGACAGGCTATTTACCCTCTTGGGAACATGTGATGTCCTGCTTGTAGGAAATGTCCAACACAAGAAGTATTTTTTTTTTATTTTGCAGCAGTACAAGGGATGCACAAGCCAAGCAAACCTCAGTCACAGAGATAATCTTCCTGCTTTGCACTTCTGCTGTTGACTTTTATAATCATTTTAATGTGATACCACTCTTACTAAAGAGACGCAGGCATGCAAAAGAAATCGCTATGTTCATTAACAGCTTTTAGGCTTTAGGAAAGCAACACAGGTAGCAATGAAGCACACCACAATGAACAAAAGCTTACAACACCCTTCTCCTTCAGAGGCAACATGCTTTCATAAAAAATGTGTCACTGTATTTCACTACTTAGCAATTTCATTAGTTCAGAGACATGTTTCCAAATAATTACTGTCCCTTTCACTTCTTTGGGGATTTTTTCCTTTAAGAGAAATTACTCTAAACCAGACACAACCTTTTGAAACATTAAATTTTATTTTATCCCTTGCCTCTGTCTCATTTGAAGTATGTATCATTGTAATTGTAGCTCCTTTTTCTCTGTATAACCCAAATAATGTCTGAAAGCTGCTCAATGAGAATGCTGGTGCTTTATTTTAAGCTGAAGCTCCTACCTCAAAGATACACTGAAAGAAAAATAAATTCATATTTGTGGGATACTATTCCCATATTATTGCAGAACCCAGTCAGTCACAGAAGGGCAGGTGATAAGAAACCATTCTTCTATGACAAATGTATCCATTTGTCCTATAGTAGAACATAATTTCCCCCAAATTCACAGCCATATACTACCAGTGAAACGATTTTACTGGATTTCAGAAAGGGCATTAGTTCTGGACTAATTTTATTATTTCAATTAAGTTTACAAATTAAGCCTATTTCATTTAGTAGAATTGTTTCACGCTTAATGAATCCGGCAGCATTTGCCATCAAACTGACATTTGAAGGGGAAACACTAAGCACACAGTGCAATGCTTGGGATTTTGGGGGGTTGGGTTTTTCAGGTAGCAAAACTTACCTGCAATACTTGAATGGCTAGAGAAGATAATCAGATCCTTTTCTAGACTAGTCAGCATGTGCTGTTCAATAGTTAATCAGTCCTGAAGAACATTCAGCCATGATACAAAAAAGAAATCTCTACCCTACTGTTAAGCAGGATGGAGTTTATCAGTCCATATGTTGAAAGAGATGTACAAATGAAATCCACAGTATCAGCAATAATGAACTGGATGTTTAAAAATCTGATGAAACCGGGATGGACACCTCCAATTCTCAGTCAGAAAGGCACATTAAACCAGTCACAGAAAGACATTTCCATTTCCAAGACATTTTAGTGGATCCATGCCTAGTCCTAGCTGCATTTCAGTGAACATAAAAATAAAATGACATGTACACTACACCAGCTCCACAGTAGGAGCACTTCCATAACTGGGAATAGAAGAGAGAATTTCTGAAGCAGAACTTCTCAAAGACATGCAGAGTCAGCAGAGCATAAAGCAGCTGTCGCTGCTGACAGGATGGAAACTGAATTTGCAAGGCGGCTAACTTTGAGTTGGAAGGGGAGAAGGGAAGAAGGAGAAAGAGAATGTGACTACCACAAAATTTACCACAAGTCTTTCCTGGACAAATTTCAAAGCTGTAACAGAAGGGCAATTTTAAAACCAAACACCACCAGTACAGAAGCAGAGTTTTGTTGTGATTATAAATAATCCTCAGCAAGAGAAATATTTTACTTATTTGCGTAAATCCATAGCATAGTGCAGCGCTTCCAGCTTCTCAAAAGGATATGAGCCGCTGCCCAACATGACCAGCCCTTGCTCACTTTTCCTATCACTATTACTGGTATTGCTGACAATTCTCATCGTGGAATCACAAAGCCCAATGGTATTTGTTGTTCTTCTCAAAGCTTCAGATTAAGAATTTTAACTTTAATTTAAAAGAAGTTTCTGTCCCTCACAGTTGCAGAAAGACAAAGAACACACTCAACAGTCTCAAAAGATGAAAAATAAGAACACAAAGATTCTTAATTTAAAAACAAAATGACCCAATAATTTTTTGAGACTTCAACTCATGATTTATGACTACACGGAGACAAAAATCCACTTCGCAAATGAAAGGCAGACGTAGCTGTATCTATATTTAACCAACCTGTAGCCATAAATTCAAGACAGTTTCTTGTCCTGAAAAGACTCCTTTCTCTAACAACAGTATTTAAAGGAAACTCCACCAGTTAATTCAATGGGAGGAAAACCAGGTTCATTGGTGACTGGTATCAATCACTGCTAGTGAAGGCTAAATGAAATTTTTCACTTTACAAGAGTTTCTTTGTCATGATTGTTAAAATAAAGGTCAGAGTAAGTGAAGAGTCCAAACACAGTAACACAAAGTATTTAACCTCAGGATCCTGTATACCACACTACTGTAATAATAGCATTATTACAAGAGTATCAAAGTTTTGTATAATACCCAATTACAATAATAAAACTCAATAAAATAAAATACAAATAAAATATAAATAGTATTCGACAAGAATGATAAATGTGTTAATAAATAAATTCTGCATGAATAATGTAAGCAAGCAAATTTATGCCCGTAAGAATAGCCAGAATACTGTTGTGCACACACAGCCTTGTACAAAAGCTTCTGCTGAATCACAGTGTTGCCAGGGTTAGGGACCTTGCACGACGGCCATGCCTAAGCCCTGACTACTTGCTGGGACACTCAATATTGCAACAACTGACTGGAATACAACCTCTGGCTAATTCTTCTCCCAAGTCAAGTATCACAGTAGCTAATGATGTGAAATTTAGTGATCAGAATTAATGCTAAATATTTAGACATGAATTATAGAGTCCTAGAATGGTTTGTGTTGGAAGCAACCTCTAAACATCATCTAGTCTATCCCCCGTGCTGTGGGCAGGGATATCTTTCATTAGATCAGGTTGCTGAAAGCCCCATCCAGGAGCAGCCTACACATGCTTCATTTGAACCACAGTTCAATGTGAAAGTAGACTGCCTTCCACAAAGATGGTTTCAATGGTTTGTGGAGTTCATCTTTACACTGTCCTCTTCTATGGAGATTACATGGGAGCTTTCACCAAGATGAGATTTTATCAGCTTTCTCTGTACAGTGGGTACTATCCAATCGCTCTCTGAGTGCAAATCCCCAGTGTTCACAGGAACATAAGTTATATTTCAAACTGAAATGCCAAGAGAGACAAAAGAATCCCTCGCTAGCCCATGTACTTCTCATCAGAAAAAGCATGTGAGAGTTAAAAAAAACCAGCAGGACCACCACATGGATTTTAACTATTGATATATGCAAAATTTTAACACCATCAAGGGAAATAACTTTGTTAACAGTTTTACCATTTAATTATGATTTATTTTACTCATTACATTATAGGTATGAATCCATGCTGCCATATTGAAACCTGTTCTTTCTCACTTGTACAATAATGTAAACCCTCTGTGCAAAGTTACCTCTAATGAATCCCAGTCACTGCAAGTGAATGCTCACTGAGGAAACACTGAATGTTTAAATATATAAATATAAAAATACTTAAGATGAAGACTGAAACAGTTTAAGCAGCTTACAGCTGGGGGAGAGGGCAAAAGGGAGACAGGGAAAGAGAGAGACTGACTCTTTGTTTTCTTTATGTTACATTGTGTAAGCCAGTCTATTTTGAAACACACCACCATGAAGCAGTTAGATACTGCTATCACTATGCAGAGGGCTGTTTCACAGTAGAACCCAGGATTCTTTCTGTCACAGACATTAAATCCGATAAAATTACTACAAAGTGAGTAAGTGTTGGATAACATTCTGAATTGCCCTGACCTACAGAAGCTATGAAGCACCTGCTAGTGCAAGATATAAAATAGCTATTAAGATTAAAGATTGGACAAAATATTTAGGAGACATCCTTTACAGCACCAATAGGTCATGTTTATAAACCAATAAAAGATTTGAATGCAGTAAAAAATGGAGTTGTAAAAGCTCATGAAAAGATTATATCGAGTTTGATCACCAAGATGCAATCATACACCCTTTGTTTGGGCTGATACTATGTGGTCTGGTCTTGGACAGGCATGTTTTCTTTTAAAACTAATTTGGTTACTTTGTAGGTCTTCACCCAGGAGATAAAATGAGGGAGCCTGAGGTGGAGAGGTTAAGTTCTGAAGAATGTATTTTGTCACCTTTTTTTGTCTGTTTTTTTATAAACTTTGACCAAACAGCATAAACCTTGGATTTCTACATGTCCTTTTGAAAAGAAAGGCCTGACAGACTGAAGGATCTCATTGAAAATGAAGGAGGGAAAAAAGATAGGGGTTTTTGTACTGTCTATCTGCTTCAGAGGGAAGGAAGGAAACCAAGGTCTAAGTACAAAGGACTTAATCTCAGAAAAAATATACATAATTAAAAAATGTAAAATAGCTTCAGTGATCAAGTTGCCTAAACTCCTATGGGTCATGATATATCACTGTGACAGCATAAATCATGAAGGTGAAAAAAGCTTGTAAGCTTTCCTATACTCCCACATCTGCAAGGCATGCAATTATCTGCTGCAGAAGGAACATGTTTCCTTTCTGAGCACCAACATTCACCTAGCTTCACTAATGAGCCTCTCCTTTTGAGCCTGCAGCTGTATTCATACTCCTAATCATACACCAAATTGAGTACGGACCACTGTGTCTGTGCACTTCAGGAACATCCCTCCTCATATTTACGCAGACCCTATACATGTCAGAAATTGCAAGCATATAATCTAGGACAAACTGCAATTCTCTCCAGTTCCTTCAGGATTTTCCTTTTACAGCATGCATAGCCAAATCAGTGATGAAAAAAAATAAAGCTGATCTTATCTTGGAGGAAAACATCAATTTAAGTATCTTTGACTGTACTGAGATTCCTTCATTTCTGTTCACACTAAATGAGTAATGAATAGATAAATTATTCCTCTGTTCAGGCTCACATTGGGAAAATACTGTGAAAATACTTTCTTCTTCAAGAAAAATGATGACTGAGTTGGAAGACAGACACCTGATGCTGAGCAATATTTAATCACAAATATGAATGTGGCTGTAGATCACAGAAATACCATGCTAATACCCTATATTTCTCACTTCTTGCCAACTCTAGCTCAATGCCTACAACCACTGTGACAGACTTCACTGATTGGCTCAGCATCTACTCACAAAGAAAAGAAAACTACTAACCATGTACTACAACAGAAGGAAGTTCATACTCTAGCATCAGCATGTTTTACTATATGTTCCTACTTATCCTGTGGAAATCACAGATAAATATCTAATTCACATTGCCTAGTGCCTAAATTGCAAGCTCAGACTCTACATATTTAAAATCTACATAAAGGAAACATTATCAGAGGAATGCTTTCAGAAACACCACCCCATAGACTATTAGATTTCACTGCCAGACACACATTCTTTCTACTTACAGGACCCAGACCTCCCTTATGTCCTTCATCTGAAAAGATTTCAGCTCATATGGGTCCATGTGTTGATTCCTTGTCATTTGTCAAACCCAGCCAGGCACAATGAAGTACCACTACTTGCCAGTAAGGTTACATCTGGGAATTCCCCAGGCCTGCAGGTAATGCAAATGAGTGTGCACTACCTGTCCTTCAAAGAAATAAAGCATTAAGTAAAAAAAAAAAAAAAAAAAAAAAAAAAAAAAAAAAAAAAAAAAATCACAACTACATTGTCTTGAATAACTGTCCACAAGCAACATGAGAAACAGTAATGTACAACAGAAACAGAAGACAATCATATAAATAAGACAGCAGAGCACATTGTACCATATTCTAGGAAGTAACGGAACTTACTGTGATACATCTGACAGAGAAGCTGCATGTAAAAAAAAAAAAAACAAACACCCACAACTTGCTTCTTCATCAAATATAAACTTATCTACTGAATTCTATGCAATATGCACCACAAATTCTAAGTCTAACTCATGTAAAAACAAGCTCAGATGGGCAGATGTCCACGAATATATTAACATGCAGCAGTCCTCGAAAGCATGTATCTTTGTATAGTTACTCAAATAAATCTATGTAATTGTGGTAAATTGTTGTAAAAATCCAATAACTGATTTCATCATGTTTTGTGAAGTGCTGTTCAGCACCAGGTTTCAGACAATGTATGTTCAAGGAACTCGCAGGATGAATAGTCAGGAGATATTGATGTCTTCACAAGAAATGCTGATATCCAGTTATCACCAGTTACAGATTAGGAGGGTTAAAAATTACTGTCTTCAGAGATTAGAGACATACGCAACTATTACCTAAAGCAAAGTACAGAGACACCACTACCTCTGAAAGGACCATCACTCTTGGCAACATGGAGATGGTAAGTTGAAAATGTATCCATATTTATAAGAAATTCTCATTTCTTTACATACTGTGCCAAATCAAGGCTAGGGAGTTACGTAGGCAGGCTAAAATAACTATTGTAATTGGCTCAATGACCTTTCCATAAATAAATGGATTACAAAGGCTCTCTTTGCAAATTTATTAAGGTACACAGGAAGAATTTGGTTAACATTTTTCTCAAATTCAAAGGGATAGCTATTTTAATACCTTTCCTGGATTTAGTACAGCTGCTTCTCTCTGCATTCTGCTATATCACTCATGCTGGAAATGAATCCACCTCTACAGTGGAATGAAGCACATCAAATGGCAAGATATTTTAAAATCTCTCTGACAGAGAGCAAGCAGAGGTCTTTGTCCCTTACCTCTTTGTACTGTCAGATATGCACATTCTTGATGCATTTGAGCTCACCAAAAAGTTCAAAACAAAACAAAAAAATCCCCTTCATTAAAATTCTGGCTGCACACTGCCATTGCTACAATCCTATGTGTCACACAGGAGGACATTGTGAAGTTTAGGGACAGAAGAAAAAGGACATGAGAGCCAACTCCCTTTGAAAAGAAAAGGGTTTGATAGCTTGGATCTTTTCTCTGTTTTGTACCAAACACTAAATCTGAATGCCTTCAGGTCTCCGGGCAATAAACAAACTCATATTATGAATCCAGCGTCTAAAGTCAGGTCTCACATTATCTGTTGCAATACAGAAAGCAAGCCTGAATTCCAAAATAGGTTTAGCATTCTCACATTAAATTATCAGTAAGTTCAGAGTGCTGTGGCTCTGTGGCTTCAGCTTAAGTACACAGAGCACACAAGCTTTGAACAAGTCATCTTGGGCACTGCTAATAAAACAGCCACAGTAGCATGCAGGTGAATAGCAACAGCTGGGCATCAGCCCATTTTTGGTGCAGTTCATAGTGAGTTCCATACTGCTGGGATTCACTCTTCTCAACGCTCAGGTTAGCTAATTTTAAACCAGTTGCATATGCACTATAATCTTGCACTGACTCCAGTGTAGACATACACCTAACAAAAACTAAATAAAGGAAAGAGTCAGTTCTGCACATCACACAGTCTACCTAAAGCGTATAGATACTTCAAAATAATTTGGTTTTCACTGCACTTCATGATGGATAAATAGTTTACATACCTGGTAACTGTGTTAAAATAGGAAAAGATAAATATTAAGATAGCAACTACTAAAAATCATAAAAGAAAAAAATGAAAATAGGCGAAGGAATATCCACAATTAGCAATGTACCTACAAATTTGGAAAATTAACTATCTGCAATGACTAGACATGGAAGAAAATGGGGGGGAAAGATAGATCAGTGTTTTAATATTTTACTTTTAATCACACCAAAAATGCTGTGTAGTCAACAGAAACGGACAGTAACACTGCAATGTTACAACATTATTAAACCTAAGGAAATAAAGTATTTCCATGATCAAAGCATACAGAGATAGATTCTGTATGGATACAAATGTATCTGTAAGGCTACATTTATTTTGTACCAAAACAAAAGATACTGTAAAAAAAAAAAAACACCAAGACAACTGAGTCTAACGGAAAAGACTGCAACTAAGCACACACAAAGGGAAGCAGCACAAGTATGAGGCTACTCCCAACTCATCTCAAGACAGCCAAAAGGAATAGGCTGTACAATTATTTCAGGTTTTAACAGCAGCTACAATTTAACAAGCTTAGTAAAGGAAGTACAAAACTTGTCACTGTGAAACTAAATTTTTAAACAAACAAACAAGAGCCAGAAGGCAATAAATAAAAGTCAAGAAATTAACATCCATAGTCCCAGCCTGGAGAAGACATACGCACCTCAAGAGGCATTCACACTCAGCAAGAATAAGCTAGCAGTGGGGCAAAGACAAGATAAATCTTCCTGTACTGTCAGATACTGACAGCAGTTGTTGACTCCCACTCCCTGAATATCAGTGGCATCTTGTCTTTGGATTACATTATTTATACATTTTCTTAATCTCATAACAGAGAAGCTTTCTATGATTGATATAGGTGTTTCAACCTTAGGAATAAATTTTTTATGCCAGTTCAGTAACTTCATTTCTGATTATACAACACATTCACAACCTCAGAAAAGTGACTGCAGGTCACACTTTGGTACTGAGTTAGTGCATGCAATAGATATGTTTCTATTGATTTCACTAGGATTTGGATTATTCAACCAAATGGTGTTCTAGTTTGCAATAAAGGCCTTATATTTACAGTGTCAACCTAATACCTTTCGGTTAGGTTTTACAGTCCAGATTCAGCAAAGTAATTAGTTTAGAGCATTCTACTTCCCTGATAAGTGTGCTTAAAAACTTTGCATAACAAATCTAAAAATAAAACTGAAAATTGCTTAGTTGATAAGTTGCATTTTAAGCTAAAGCATCCTTATTTCAGGTAGCTCTTATCTCCCTTCCAATCAATGTTATGAGTGTAAGAAAATTTTGTTATTTTAAGAGTAAGTTATCACCACTTAAATATCCTCTAATGTGAAAGACCAACCAGTCACATTTTACTCAAAGTCATATAATATAAAGCAAAAGTAAAATAAGTCAGAAACTTCTAGTTATTAACACCTTATGTAAATCAGCATGACGTTACTGACCAAGCTGCAGCACCAGGCCATTGTCCTAGTTAATGACCAGAGGAAAGAAGCAATGCCACAGAGCACAATGTTATTCAACCCTGGCACTCACGGTTCCTCTTGTGATGCAGTGAACAGATGCAGAGCGAGTCCCACTACTGTGGGAGCAGCCGGCACACTCACTCCTCTGGGCAGCAAGAACAATGGCAAAGCCACCTGGTGGGTCTCTGTCCTCATTCACCAACTGTATGCTCCTGCCAAAAGCAGGTAGCTAACACTTACATTTCTAAAGTGAATTGTTTGTCATTCAGTAATTTTTTTTTTAAGCCCTAAACTCTCAAGTCATGTAAGGACCACAATCTCATCTTTCATTAAATGTATATACACACAATAAAGTCACATACTTTAAATATATTCTATAATCTTATTTATGAGATAAAATGGATGTATTAGACATGTAATCTAAATGTTACTTTCCATGACTGGGTTACAGCATTGGTGTAACTATATGACCTTTAAAGGTCCGTTCCAAGCCAAACCATTCTATGATTCTATCTATCTTTAACTGTATCATTAATACAGATTATTTTTTATTTATATATACAAGCCTTTTCTGCCACCAGGGTTCTAGAGTTTAAAATGCAAAATGAAATGATGTAAAAAAAAATTTAAACATTAGTGAGAGCAGATGCTGCACCAAACAAGTGTGGAAAAGCACAGTAGCTATGTAGACACGATTAGAAGAAACAGCATCATATCCAGCTGCCTTTCATGTCCCCAAAACAAGACACTAAGTTACATTCACTGAGCAAGTTTTTTGCTGCTGGACATCTAAAGGAAAGTCGACTCCACATCACTCATCTAGCATCTCCAAAAAATCCCCCACCACAAACAAACCACATAAAAGTCAGATTAAAAGGTCTGCCACTAATAATTTTCAAACTTGCATTGCTAAGCCACTTTCACAATCTCAAAGGAATCTTCCTTACGATTTTTTTAATAACTTGAGAAGATAATAATGAAACTATAAAAGGTGTTACAGGACTCACACTATCAGACACAGTTAAATACTAGCTCATCCTCTTGGTGTCAAGGTCTGCACGAAGCATAGGTAGAGAAATGTGAATGAACAATAGTGCTCCTTTTCCACCCTTTGAAAAGTTGTTTTGCATAAGAAAAGCGGCTGAATATCTAAAAGTCAAAATATCAAAGTGAAATTACTAGCTCCTATTTCATTTAGCTTGGGCCATAATTCTGGATTCCTCTGAGTTCATTTCACTGTCTGGTTCTCATCTTCTCTTGATGTGGTTACTCTTTACCTCTTTGTGACCTGTGGTAAGACATGAATACTGACTGATTTGAGGGCTGCTTTTGTAGGTGTACTGTGACCTTGCACACGCTAAACAAGATTTGAGTCCTACTACTTGGAATAATGTGCAAGGCTCCAAGTAAAATCGGAAGCAAAGCACTATAGAGCAAGGTTGTATTTCCATATAGCTGCTCTTTGTTTGAGGGTCTCTCTAAGGCAGTACATGAACTGCTCAAGAAGTAATAACTCACAATCAAAGTATGTTTGAAAGTTCTCTGTATTTTTTCAAGAGAGAAAACAACAGCCACCAGAAAACACCTAAGCTACTTGTTCACCTGCTACAGCTGAAGTAGTTCTCAAAAGACTCATAAAATTAAAGTATGCATTGTAGACACTATCTTAGTAAGGAAATTATACCAATTACTATATCACATGTTCTAGAAAGTTAACAAAGCAGGCAAATGAGATAGCACTGCACTGGCTTTTTGTAAAATCAGTGACTCAGCTACAAGATTTACCTCTTGACAGTCACTGCCTGTGCAGGTAGCTCCTGTTTCCCAAGGGACAGCCATGTCTGGTGTTACCTCTTACTAACTGCAACTGCATAGCACATTAGCTCATTAAAATGACATAGGAAACATCAGGGCAGAAAGTCACAGACAAGGCCCATCATGTACCTGATCCCATTTCCTCGTCTCATTCTCATGCGTTCGGGACTTGAGGGCAGGCAAGACGCAATGTAATTGTAATTGTATTAGTTACCTACCTCACTTTAAACGTTATCAAAGGCCCATCCCTTCACATTCAACTGTGCCATTTGGATGCAGCCTCTCAATATGTACCATAACTCAGATCAGAACAAATGAAGGACAAGGCTGCCAACTTGTGATTTTGCAATGCTAAATTGACTTTAGGAACAAGTCCTACTGTGATGCTAAGCAGGTGATGTATGGTATGATGGCTTGATCAAATCCAAACAGTTCCTTGCTGCACCATGACTTCCCATAAGCCAATTGTTTCCTATGCAGAAACTACACTAGCAGAACAACGAGCCTGAAACAATAAATACTGCTGAGAAATGTGGTAATAACAAACGCTGAAGTTCTAAGGCTATAATTAGACTGTTCTCTTCAGCCAAGAATTTTATTTTAGATTGCATTCAGTAAGAAAAGGCAGGCCAGTTAGAAATTTAACTGGTTGACCTAGATACCATGCACCTTAGATAAACATTAGCCAGTTAACTTTTACATCTTTACATTCTCATGTGTTTATCTTCCTGGACAAAGATTCATTCATAAGTGTTCTTACAGTTGACATATTTAGACAAAGATCCCTATGTGTGCAATATTCAATGGGCAGTATTTATAGAATTTGTAGCATGTTTTGCCTCAGAGTATCTAGAGATGCATTTTCACTGGCTTTAAAAAAAATGCTTTTCATTTCAGAAATCACAGGTCACAGTGATTGAAGAGAGTTCTGTCTCAGTAATTCCAGTTGGCTCCTCCATCAGTATAACATAACATGACAGCTTTCACAATGCATCACCTTCCTTAAACATAAACGCTATCTTTCTGAAGTACTGCCAAGATGTTTGGCACAGTTGCCAGTCTGGATTACAAGCAGCAGACCACTGTAGCACCGACTTGCTCAGAGCAGAATGCTGTTTGGGCAAATACACCTACCCTTTTGCAAAAATCAAAGACAACAGGTAAAGTAACAGTCACAATCACAGTAGTCATCTACCTATGGTACGTACAGCAGGGACCTTGATAGGCGTGAGAGGTGGGCCTGTGCAAGCCTCATGAAGTTCAACAAGGCCAAGTGCAAGGTCCTGCACATGGGTCAGGGCAATCCCAGGCACAAATACAGGCTGGGCAGAAAATGGCTTGCGAGCAGCCCTGAGGAGAAGGAATTGAGGTTGGCCAGTAGGTCAAGAGAGGTGATTCTTCCCCTCTACTCTGTGAGACCCCACTTGCAGTAATGTATGCAGCTCTGGAGCCCCCAACAAAAGAAGATGTCGACCTGTTGGAGCGAGTTCAGAAGAGGGCCACAAAGATGATCAGAGGCATGCAGCACCTCTCCTATGAGGACAGGCTGAGAGAGTTGGGGCTGTTCCGATAGGACAAGGGGTAATGGTTTTAAAATAGAGGGAGGTAGATTCAAACTTGATATAAGGAACACATTTTTCACAATAAGGATGGTAGAACACTGGAACAGGTTGCCCATAGAGGTGGTGGATGCCCCATCCCTGGAAACATTCAAGGCCAGGTTGGATGGGGCTCTGAGCAACCTGATCTGCTTGGAGATGTCCCTGCTCCTTGCAGGGGGGTTGGACTAGATGACCTTTAAAGGACCCTTCCAACCCAAACTGTTCTATGATTCTATGTTTTCCAGAAATGACACCTTTGTGCTGTCTACATCTCTGTTTCACAAATTATGTGTTTCTTTTCTCACAATATTTCTTATTGTGCTTCTTTTCACATATGTGCATTCCTAGTAAAGCTAACAACATAGTAATTTGTATTTTAAATACTTTTCCACCCTTTTGTCTGTGTTTCTATGAACTATATAGGAACTTTTGACATCCTAGCATGTGAAGCTGTTCAAAATTGCCTATTTTGCCATGTTGATGTGTCAACAAATTTATATTCACCAGAAAACTTTTTGGAAAATACCTCTATAATCTTTGGAAGAAAAAGTATTATCCCTGTACTAACTACTGCATGTTTTGGTGTTTTAGATACATGTACTTTAATCTGTAATCTTCCCTCTGAAAAAAGCTTTTCTTTCCTCAATTCTGCTTAGAGATCACTTTCTGTTTCCTCGTGGGTGACAGCTTTTCCTAGCCTGTTAGCTCTTTTCAGAGCACCTAATTTCTGATTATTTCAGTATGCTGCAATACAGGTTAATTAAATTAAACCCTTACTGTTCCCATGTGGGTTTTCTTTTTAGATTCTATCTCATCTCCTCTATGATTAGAAACTTCCAGCAACAATCACAATCAACAAGCACATATTTGCTCACTGAGTTTTAACAGTTTCTGCCCATTGGTGAGCCCCATTGAGATCCTGAGTCCTTCACATATGAAATATAAAATAATTAAGATTTTATTTAGTGACTAATTTAAAGACTGTCAGCTTTATCATGTAGATTTTAGCTTACTAAATCTGTTTTAATAATTTCATAGACAATAAAAACCTAAGAGAAAAAAATTGTCATACCAACTCTTCCTATCCATCCCTCTACACACAGACTCAGTACACCCATACAATAGGGTTTTTTTCAAGAGTTCATTTTTATGAAGCTGTATTATTTTTTACCAGCAATCTACACAGATAGCCAATGTCCATTTCAGATCGGGTGTTGCACATCTTTGTCCTTGGAGCTTATATTTATCTCCCATTATTTCTACCACAAACCCTACAGCAAAACAAAACAAAACAAAACAAAAAGAAAAAAAAAAACCAAAACAAAAAAAAAAACCAAAAAAACCAAACAGTAGTCACAAGCCTGCAG
>JAAGAY010131899.1:0-43323 GCA_011801015.1 Ardeotis arabs
GTGTCGACGGCACCACACAGCTTGGTGTCGTCGGCAAACTTGCTGAGGGTGCACTCTATTCCACTGTCCATGTCGCCGACAAAGATGTTGAACAGGGCCGGGCCCAACACGGGGCCCACAACTATGAATTGTTTATATGTATATTTCTGATGTAACAATGCAAAATAGATCTCCAGAAGCCTGTCTGAGGTTGATTCAAACCAAGCATTTGGGTGCAAAGCACCCTTGTAGGCAGAGAACAAGGCAGTAAATCTCATTGCTTTTACAGTGTTCAAAAGTAAAAGTCATCCTACATCTGAACTGTGCAATGTGACCTATTAGGAAACCTTTCCAAAGCTTAAAGTTCTAACTGGAAGTTCCTCCATGTGTACTAAGCTAGATTGGGAAGACGGGGCAAGAGTTCTTCAAATTCTCATTGTATTGTTAGGGAGATCTGTAACCCTTTTATAATTTCATGTTCAATTATGAGTTGAGTTTAAGAATTAAAATAAGGGACAGATTTCAACGTATCCTAGCTTCTGTAATTGAGGTCAGATTTTCAGAAAAGCCATGTATATCAAGCACAAAGTTCTTGCAAGTTCAGTCATTAGTGTCATAATGGGAACTGCTAAGCAATGAGTATTGGGAGAAGAAAAAAAAAAAGATAGTCCTTTTTTTGCCTCAGTCTTCACCGGTAAGGGCTTTAGCCACATCACCCAAGTCACAGAAGGCAAAAGCAGGGACTGGGAGAATGAAGAACTGTCCACTGTAGTAGAAGAGCAGGTTTGGGAACATTTAAGGAATCTGAAGGTACACAAGTCCAAGGGACCCAATAAGATGCATCTGAAAGTCCCGAGGGAACTGGTCGATGAGGCTGCCAAGCCACTGTCCATCACAGTTGAGAAGTCATGGCAGTGTGGTGAGGTTCCCATTGACTGGAAAAGGGGAAGCATAACCCCCATTTTTAAAAAGCAAAATAAGGAAGACCCTGGGAACTACAAGCCGGTCAGCCTCACTCCTGTACCTGGCAAGCTCATGGAGCGGGTCCTCCTGGAACCTATGCTAAGGTACATGGAATATAAGGAGATGACTGGTGACAGCCAACATGATTTCACTAAAGGCAAATCACACCTAACCTCAGGGTTGTAGCTTTGGTGGATAATGGATGAGCAACTCACGTCGTCTACCTGGACTTGTGCAAAGCATTTGACACTGTCCCACATGACATCCTTGTCTCTAAACTGGAGAGATATGGATTTGATGGATGAACCACTCGGTAGATAAGGCATTGGCTAGATGGCCTCACTCAAAGAGTTGTGGTCAACAGCTTGATATCCAAGTGGAGACCAGTGAAGAGTGACGTTCTTCAGGAGCTGGTATTGGGACCGATGCTGTTTAACATCTTTGTCAGCAACATGGACAGTGGAATAGAGTGCACCCTCAGCAAGTTCACTAACTACATCAAGCTGTGTGGTGCGGTCAGCACGCTGGAGGGAAGGGATGTCATCCAGAGGAACCTAACAGGCTTGAGAAGCGGACATGTGTGAACCTCATAAAGTTCAACAAGGCCAATGGGTCAGGTCAACAAGGTCCCACGGGTCAGGGCAATCCCAGGCACAAATACGGACTGGGCAGAGAACAGATCAAGAGCAACCCTGAGGAGAAGGACTTGGGTGTGCTGGTGGAAGAGAAGCTCAACATGAGCCAGAATTG
Organism: Ardeotis arabs; assembly: GCA_011801015.1. Classification (NCBI taxonomy): domain Eukaryota; kingdom Metazoa; phylum Chordata; class Aves; order Otidiformes; family Otididae; genus Ardeotis; species Ardeotis arabs. The sequence goes on from JAAGAY010131899.1 coordinate 1,693, forward strand.
TGCACTTGCGCCCAGAAAGCCAATTATATCCCAGACTGCATCAAAAGAAGCGTGGCCAGCAGGTTGAGGGAGGTGATTCTGACCCTCTACTCTGCTCTGGTGAGACTCCACCTGCAGTACTGCATCCGGTTCTGGAGCCCCCAATATAAGAAGAATATGGACCTGTTGAAGAGGGTCCAGAGGAGACCCACGAAGATGATGAGAAGGCTGGAGCACCTGTACTATGAAGACAGGCTGAGAGAGTTGGGAAGTTGAACAAGACAACATTTAAAGGTCCTAAACTATTCTATGTTTCTATGATTCTAAACTGGTAATTGCAATAGGAATTGAATGCACTTAGTATCATATACTTTTAACTTTCTTCAAAAGATCAGGCACACAATACTCAGTAGTCAACATTTTCTCTGGCTTTACCAAGGCTCATGGTCCTTTGACTCACAATCCTTAAGGTTATAAAGCAGGAATGGGGTGGAAATGTATTTGTGTCAAATTTCAAGATGCTGTATGATGTCTGAATCATTTCCTCCAATCTGTAGTGCTTAGAAGATGGATAGTGTGGAGGAAGAGTATATTTCTGATCAATCCTTTTAAATATTTGCTTGATGTCAATATTTCACTTATTCCACAGTTTTTCTAGTTAAACAAATCCACAGATGCAGTTACATTCTAAATTATTAGTTGGCTTTAAAATTGTACTTAAAAATGTTATTTTAAAACTGTTTTTCCTCTACAACTTCCCAGTGGTCTCTGGGAAATGCTATATACAGTTCTAGCAAGCACTGGCTTCACAGCTGCTGAGTTATTTATTTATTTATTTACCATCCTACTTGGCACAATGAGTTTGATTTTGTTAAAGGCACCGTGAATGGGCACAAATCAAGATTTGGAAATGAATTCATTACTATCAACTGATAATGTTAGTGGCTGAAAGCCATTTCTCAGACACAGAAGGGCAAAAGCCATAGAGGTTGCTCAGCCTTCCTCTCTCAAAAGTAACTTGGCCGTCAAGATGGGAGGACAATCTCCAGCATCTCAGGCTCTGGGCCAACATACGACTGACCAAAAAAACCTCACTGAAGTGACCTGAGTGGGAATATTTGTATCAGGAGGCATTTTCAGGACCAAGGTCTTAACTTTTAGTCTTACATCTATCATTTCCAAGCAGGCAGCTGACAAAGTGCTAAAGGTAGATCTTATAACTTCTCACTGCAAAGGGACTGAAACTCAGCTTTCCTCAGATTACCCAGTAGTTGCCAGATTCTATGAGGATTTCTGTCACTGGTGACCTCAACTATATTTGAAGCTGTAATTTCAACTCAGTGAAGTCACCTCACAGCATGCTCCTGGGCTGCACTGGGGCAGATGTGGTATCATTCAGTGGTTGGTAATGGGGGAATTACGTAAAGCTTCTTCCTGATGCCGTGTGAGCGAGGTATCCCACCGTTACCAGATGGAGCACATTATGATACCCATGTGTACTTTGCACTGGTCAGCTGTCTGAGGCTTAAGGTCTGTATCAGAAAATTTACCCAATGGGTGACTTACCTTTGCAGCCCATCCTGGTGGCAAATACTGGCTGCTTCCTAGGACTCTCCGGGGAAGTGCCTGGAAGGTGAGACAGGACATTTTCTGCTGGAACTGGCATTTGTTGTGAAAAGCAGGATGCAGTATCCATCTCTGCATGCTGTAATCAAGCTGGCATGTTGTCCAGCGCTGATTATCACTACAGTTACAGGATCTGATATATTTTGCGTCTAAAATGACACAGAAATGTAGAATTTCATCCCTTTGTAGGCTGGCCAGATATTACAGTCATACAAGCATTAAACATGTGTGTGGTAAATCAAGTAACTAAACAGAGGCAGGCAGACAGATACGTGGATTTTGAGATGCGAAACATTACGCCTATCTGTTTTGGTTGAATAACACATCCTTCAGCATAGGATCTGGCATGCTTATCTGTAAAGTACCATGTGCATTTACGGTACTGTGTAAGTAATACACTTTGGGCTATAACCACTAACTGAAACAAAGAAAAATCACACAAAATTATGGCACGAGTACTTTTTAATTTATTTTTTAAAAAATTAAAACTCAGGAAATAGAACATCCTGTATACATTGTGGAATAAAACCTCTGTATATTACTTTTTGTTATTGTTGTTAGCTGTGCACACTGTACTACAGTGTACTGATTGGAATTCTTAACAAATGCAATCAGTCTGGTCACATTAAATGGGAAGGTTCCTGTAAAAACTGTCTTGCCTATGAAATTGAAAGCTATGCTGTTAATAATTTAAATATCACCTACCAATACTGCAGTCTCCCACTGAATAATTCAGAAGTATATTAGGTTCATGTTACAAGACTTCAAAATTAATATTTGCATTTTGCAGCCACCCTTTCTAATCAAGTTTCCATAAACATCCTGATGAAGGTAAATGAATCTGTAATTTGATGTTTTGTGCTGATAAGTAGGTGCAACTAGTTTGCAGGCTAATTTAAATTTGGGGTTATGTCTAAATAACCACTGCTTTGGTCAAATCTTCTTTTGAATCAGCTGCCCTTGTCACACTGCTACTGAAAGCTAAACCATTTTTAAGAGCAGGTATTTGGGATCTCTGCACAAGCAAAATACTAGGAAAGCTGCCCTAAGCAAGAAAATAAAGACTGTCATTCCTTTGAAAATCAAAGTGGTACCCACTTCAGGCTCTTCATTTCAAACAAAGGGACCTGGCAAATGGGGACAAGTGAGCATAGCTGAAGACTGCTGTCTTCTAGTGACTGGGGATAGCAGAATAGTTCTCAAGGAGCCTCTGCTACCAACCTACCCATCTCGCACACCAGGAGCTGCCAAAACTAGAGACTCAGAAACAACCGAAAAGACAGTTCTCCCTTCTCCGTCCTTGATTTTCCCCACAATGTCAGACATGCCAGGATTCTGGTCCACATATCACTCATCCTTAACATCAAAATCAGATCAATTTACCCCACATCCTCAAAAGTAGTTACACACAGCCATGGTCTGTCTTGTTCACAGAAGCACTGAGGAGAGGCTGGCCGATACTCTACTTTTCAGCTGGCACCTGTCAGACTCACAGGGACCACAGAAAAGACAGTCTGGCAGTTCCTCTGCTCTGTCTTATTCCTGAACCTGGTGCCCGGCACCTCACTGACTCACTCATTAGCTATGTGCCCAAGCTTCCTACCAGCAGACTGGTTGTCAGCTGTTTTCAGTGATTACTCCCCTGTGCTATTGATTCTTCCCCATGTGATTCAATGCTTGTTAGGTGTTACTACTCCACTATCTCACCGCACCTGTGCCACTTTACCTCTTCCTCCGAACAGCTTGCATTTTGTCTTCTATCTTTTCCCTTCTTACTCCTTGCCTCATGCCTGTTCAAATGCCTTGTTCTCTTTCTTACAGTGCTGTTTCCACCATCCTTGCTGCTCCTCCTATCTATTTAAAGCAAGCTTTTCTTTCTGCCACCTTGCCATTTGCCTTCAATAACCTTGGCTTGTTTCCTACCTCATTATCACCTCTGCTTTTCCATGGTTTCCCACTCAAGCCTGACTTCTATATTCATGCTTCTCTTCCTCATTCTCCACAGAATATTTCACCCATTTTCAGAAGTCACCTACAGCATCTAGATATCTCTCTTGGCCCTAGATCCCTGCAATTAATACAACCACATCTTTATGTTGGCCTTTCCTCTTCCTCCTCACTCTGCCCATTGACATTCCTAAGAAAAAAATAACTGGAGCATCAGGTTTCTCTTTTCCTGTTCACATCACTTATATCTGTCCCTTCATGCACTTATACATCCTATGCAAGTAATAACCTCCTCCAGACTGGCTTTTCTGAGTCAGAAATCTTGTGCTGTGCATGTCTCAAACAGTTATTAGGACATTCCTTCTATGAAGACTTTCCCCTGCTCTCCCCTCTGTTCTTTTTAATTCCAGTTGGATAGATCTGATATGAGTAGATTGAATTTGATTGTAAAGTCCTGAGGGATGTTCCTGACATACTCTGGTTTTATTTACTGTCTTGTATACTTAAGTTTCAGTACTGCTTGGGACTTACATGTACTTCTAAATGACGAAGAATAAATACAGGTAACAAGACTCAGTTCCACTGCCGTCTGCAAGTATATTGCTAGTGTATCTAGTGCCGATTGGAAATTAAAAGACAAACTTAACTGTGGATAGTCCTCTTCTACTCTTTTTCTTGTAACCACTACCTCTTCCAGCAGCAAGTTTGAGAAATTACAAAAGCAGAATGATAGGGAGAATACAAAGAGAAAACAGGGGAATCCCAAACAGGAATAAACTAATAAATTAATAAAACACACGCAGGAAGGAAAGCATCAGGTGTGCTCACCAGTTGGTGGCCATATCCAAGATCTTCTGTGATCAAAGATTATTGCTTACTGCATTCACTGAAGAAGAATCTTGCATATTCCTGAAGCTCAAAGCAAAGCCTTGGGCCTGTTACAGTGACTTAAGCTGAGGTGTTGATATATTAACTGATTTCTGAAAATTTGTCCTTACTGTCAAAAAGACAACATTTGACTCAGTGAAGTCACAGAGCTGAAGCCTTTTTTTCCAGTTAAAATAATAAAGAAAAACTCACAAAACTTTTTCTGATGGCAATATACTTCTTGCCTATCTCCTGAGGTCTTGAGACAAATGAAACAAAAGTTGAGGACCATATGGAAAACATATCTTATTTTTTCCCCCATTATGAGTTAACAGATCTAGGGAAAAGAGTATATTCTCTCCAAGGACAATTCATTTGGTATGAAGGGAAGCAACATATTTGAAAAAATGTCCTAGAAAATGAATGAAGCACCGGTAACTTTTGTTTGGCAAGGTTTCCTAAGAGCTGTGTTTTCCTTACCCCTTAACTGGGCCATACAATGACAATACATCTCCTCTTGGTCAACCTTTTTCTGATTTGCAGTTCACCACTGTACTGGGACTAGAGCATGAGATGCTGCTATGATGTACATTGGCTATCCTTGGGCCTTATTGCATATAGTAAATCCATAACTGTGCAAAATGACCTTGCTTGGGGATCATAATTTAGATAATCAGAATAGCAGAGAACGAAGTTTAATCTAAGATGGAAATTAATGTGGAGAGAATACAAGAAGATTTCTGCTATTACTTACCACTGCAGCCAATATAAAATCAGTGGTTTCTACCTTGCTATTTGCAGTTTTGCTGATGCAGCCTAGATTGTCACAGGTTATTGCTTCAATAAAGTCTCTAATCTACACCTGCATTACTCATTTTTTTCTCATTGGCTCTACAGAAGTTTATTTCATGCATACTTTAAAATGTGGCCAAATGTGCCCCTGCATTATCATTGTAATATCGATCAGAAGGCATTTTAAGCACCACTCAGCATGTACTCCACTAAGTTGGCAGCAGTAATCTGTGCAAAGTGCATCTCACAGCCTACTTTCAACAATCCCACTCTTGCTAACATCTTTCCCAGTGGAGAATAAACATCTGCAGGCATATTTGTGTACCTACGCAACTGTAACCACAGGCACATATAGGATCTATCTCTTCCCTCTTAGAAATGTAGCCAGCGGTGATTACTGCACATGTCAAATTGGTGGAAACATTGCTGCTCTTATTTTCTTTTTTTTCATGTGCATCTGTTGTCTTGAGACCCTCTACAATCCTTGCTGCAGTTCAGCTGTGGAAACAGGAGTAAGAACATATTCATGTTCATGTTCATGACTGGTCACAAGCGGTGTCCGGTCACAAGCGGTGTTCCCCAAGGCTCAGTGCTGGAGCCAGTCCTGTTTAACATCTTTATCAACAATCTGGATAAGGGGATTGAGTGGTCCCTCAGTAAGTTTGCAGATGACACCAAATTGGGCAGGAGTGTCGATGTGCTCAAGGGTAGGAAGGCTCTGCAGAGGAATCTGGACAGGCCACTGTTGGGGAAGAGTGGCTGGAAAGCTGTGGCAGAAAGAGACCTGGAGGTGCTGGTAGACAACCAGCTGAACATGAGCCAGCAGTGTGTGCAGGTGGCCAAGAAGGCCAACAGCATCCTGGCTTGTATCAGGAACAGTATGGCCAGCAGGAGTAGAGAAGTGATCATGCCCCTGTACTCAGCACTGGTGAGGCCACACCTTGACTACTGTGTGCAGTTTTGGGCCCCTCACTACAAGAAGGACATTGAATTGCTGGAGCATGTCCAGAGAATGGCCACAAAGCTAGTGAGGGGTCTGGAAAATAAATCTTATGAGGAGCAGCTGAGGGAACTGGGGTTGTTTAGTCTGGAGAATGGAGGGGAGACTTCATCACTCTCTACAGCTACCTAAAAGGAGGTTGTAGGGAGGCGGGTGTTGGTCTCTTCTCCCACATAACTTGTAACAGGAAGAGAGGAAATGGCCTCAAGTTGTGTCAGGGGAGGTTTAGGTTGGATATTAGGAAACACTTTACTGAAAGAGTGATCAGGCACTGGAACAGGCTGCCCAAGGAAGTGGTGGAGTCACCATCCCTGGAGATGTTCAAAGAACGTGTAGATGTCCCACTTTGGGACATAGTTTAGTAGGCATGGTGGTGTTAGGTTGATGGTTGGAAAGAAAGAAAGAGAGAGGAGGTCTCCTCCAACCTTGAAGATTCTATGATTCTATGTTTGCGGGCCACTGAAGTATCAGAACAGCCCACATCCTGCTCCCAGGACAACCGTACCTGCAGCTTTCTATAATGTGCAAAGATTTTTCCTGAGGAATAATGAGTGAATTACTTTTGTATTTTTCTTCCTCTTCATTGCATCTTAGTTGTTCTTTTAGTCTGCATTTTATCTGCAGTACCTGCAACACCATTTTGAAAGACAAAAGGTATTTACCACTAGGGAAGAAAATAATTGCAGGTTTTGGACATACTGCAGTATGTGATTAGCAGCAAGGGAGGTAGGTACACCTCAGTGTTGCTTGAAATGCAAGCAAGAAGAATTACAGAAACTCCAGGGCAAAAAGGCTTGTGTGACCTTTTGAGACCCGTGTGTAACGTTACACTATCAGGCGGAATATGTTTATAAATAAATGGAAGAAGAATCCTACCACGGCCTGTTGCTGAGACAGTTGCCAAAGAGGCTGAGTAAATTCTGCCCACAGAAAAGCATGAGATAATGCAGCCATAGGTTAGCCTGAATGACTGTATCACAATTAAATCAGAATTACGTGAGGGGCATTACAGCAAAAGCAATATACTAAGAACTGCCTCGGTATAGCACGAGCTTGTTGCTAATACAGATCACATTCCAAATCCACTTCAGCGTGTGGCACACAGCCAAGGGGAAGAGTATCCACTGTGAGCTCATCGTCCTGGGGGAAAGGGAGTGGGCTGCAGGAAGCAAGATACATTGAACAGCGAGTGCTGGCTGGGTGAGCTGCCTTCTCGCCCAGACGGTGGCTTCCAGTGATTTTAGATCTGTTACCATCTCCAGTGATTCCTGTACAGAGGTGTTCACGCAAGTGTTTGCAACCACATTCTGCCTCCAGTGTCCTTTCAGTCATCTCTCCTTCTCTTCCTGGAAGTAGCTCTTCTGAGGCTACTCAGTGCTTTAATCCTCCTTCACACTACTGTCTTGCAGTGGCCATGATTATGGATTGTTTATCAACCTGAGACTACCTAGAAGTCCTTCAAGGGCACCTAATTCTTAATTGATCAAGACTTTTCTCTTTCCATCCTTCTCTTTCCTTCCTTCTGAACTCAAGAAACATACACCTCTCTACACCTCAGCAGGTACACTCCACCGAGACAAATGAGATACCTGGTTTTTTTATAGCAGTCTGCTGCAAAGGGGATTGTGCACAGATTCAGTTTTCAGGGAGTTGCAACTGAGGAAGCCTTTCCATTTATACAGTTGTGTCCTCTCTTCTTCCATTTTGTTCAACTCATCGGTCTCTGACTACATAGGTAATCTCAGGTAATTTCTTTCAGTTTAAAGTGAAATGCGGAGGCAATTGCAGTTATTTCAACATGCAAAGCTTGGTGTCTTAGTTCCAGGACCCTATCCAGAGGGTTAGCTCCCACTGAATCGCCTGGGAGTCCTGAGTAAACCTATTGAGAGTTGAGACTGGAATAATGAGATCTTGTGCTTGTACAATCTATAATGTAGGCAAATTCTTATAAGGTTCCTGTGGGTTTGCATTTCATGGCTTTTGCTAAAACTTCAGGATTAGGCAAATTCTTACTTTGCCTGGTTTTATGAAAGTAACCATGCCTTCAGCTACTGTCTGAACTTATGTGAATAAAATCCTGTTTTATCAACCAGTAAAATTGCTTCTTTGCTTTATCTGTCATTTTTGCTGTTTGATCCTTGTATGAGACGCCTGTGTGTGTCATCCTGCTTCTCCTATACATGCACAGACATATGATAAGAAGAGAAGCTGATAACACCATGGTCTTAAATTTCTTGGCTCTGGCATAAAAGTGGGACTCATCACTAGATACTGAAAATAAATATCTATATCCTCACGTGGCTTGCATTATCTCCAGATCCTTGGGTTTACTCATGCTCTGTATGTCACAGGCCTTGAGTTAGAGAGAGGACCACCTAATCCTCGTGCCATGCTATTTCTTTGCCCAAGACAGACCAGCAGTACTGGTGACCTTAAATTATACACTGTTTCCATGGCTGTTGCACGGCTTTCCAAGCAGCAGGGCACTGCTGTAGCGCTGCAGCCATGCACATTTCCCACGGTGTGCCTTCCACCCTGAGGCAGTCAGGAGACAGGACTCAAGGGAAACTATGTGCTACCAGCCAAGCAGAAAACTAAAACTGAGTAGTCAGGAGCAGAACAAGTACCTAAAATTTAATTTGTACTGGACCACCTACAAAAATTTCTGGTCTATTAAGCTATACCATTCCCTGCGCTTTGCCATGGTTACTCATAAGTGACCTCACTGACCATTTAGAAAGAGTTCTGGGTCAGATGCAATTCTGCTGTTACATTTTAAGCATCATTACTTTCTCTGTTTTTTGTAATATATATTTCTCTTCTTTCTACATGAATTGCTATGAGAAGCAGCAAAGAGAAAGACAATACCAAACTGTGCTAGGGCAGATCCTGTCAACCTCATAATCCATCCTGGAGAAGTGCAACACCCACCCGCAACACAGTACAGAAATACCTTTTTTCATTATAGCTGATTATGTTTGTTCAATTAAATTAAGGCACACAATAGTTCTGTCTAAATCAGAGCTTTCAGCTTTGTTTGCACAGGCAAAGGGAAACCTCAACCCTTCCAACACGACCAAGAACTACATATTTAAGCAGAATGTCCCGAAAGGGAAACCAGAATTTAAAATCTGTTAAAATCTGTAGGTTTCAATGCAATCTGTTTTGTGGTCCCATTGTTTCTGCAGAAATTTCTTCAATACACAGTCTAGACGGTAGCCTTGACAGGCTTATCTTTTATTCGTGGAAGACAAGAGGAGAGCAGGAAAGAGAGATGATCTGGCTGTGGCAGATTTCATCGTACGCCCACTCACTACTTCCTGTTTCTGTTTTGCTAACATCAGTGTGTTTTGTCTTTTTGCATCTCTATCCATCACCGTATGTCCTCTGTTCACATGTGTGATCCTCAGGGAATCAAAGAGCAAAATATTTCAAATATCAGATATTCAGATTTCCAAATGGTCTGTCTATCCCTTGCACAATACACACACTGATGAAGTGCATGTCCCCAACACAACACGTGGAGGTTTTCACTCAAGTTTTAGGCCTCTTTTCCACAAACCATGGGAATGTGGGGCTTTGGGGTCAGTCTACCTGTGTTTAATTTGAGCTTATGTTGTCAGTCCTGCACACTGCTGATGCAGGCTGGGTCCACCCTGTGCAATTCCGGAGCTGAAAGACTTCCACTGCCCTCCTGTGATTGCTAGGGGGCCAGAAGGGGGGCATTTTTCTGCCACAGGAGCAACTAGAGGGCAAGCCATCTCCCTAGATCCTTCTGTCTTCCCCTTCGTTCCTCCACTCACCAAGGATTGACTCCTCCACAAAGCAAATCTGAGGAGCAGCAAGAACAGGGGCTCTGAGCTGAGCAGCAGAAACACACCTGGGCAACGCACCAGCAGGTGGCAATTGTCCAAGTGCCACATCCTCCAGTCTATCTCAAGCCACCGTTGCACCATGCAGAAGGAAATGGAGGAAAAGCACGTAGGAGCATTCTCCTGTGACTGTGGGTGCGCCTCCAACCTTAACAGGGGTCTCAAGCTCTGCCTCAGGAACTATTTCAAGTCTCCGTTCCGCTAATGAAACACCACCTGGATGCACTGCGCACCTGGAATCTTCTCATTGGTCTGGTTCCTAGGCTTAAAAAACCCCAGCTCTGCTGGTAGCCATGACTTCTAGCAGAGAAGTGATATTTTTGAAATAGAAGGCAAGGAGATTCCAAGGGAAAAACAGGATGCCTGATTGCGCACCTCAGGGAGAGACTGAGTAATGCCCGGTGGCAGCAAACCTCCGCTCACTGCTGAGAGAGGCAACTGTGGGCACGGGTGGAAGGTGGGAAAGTGACTGGAAACACCAGAGAGAGGGGAATATAAATAATTTTGTCTTCTTCCACTGTATGCCACAGCAGAAATTATTTTCCAATTGCCACGTTCTCAGGCACCAGGGAATCGGGAAATTCAACCTTCTCTTGCTTTTAACGTGTTACGCTTTGGCAGCTCACAGCAGTTCATTTGGCAGGCGCGTGCACCAAATGTTCCTTGCAGTCTTGTAACAGATGGAGTGCATTACACGCAGGACTGCATGCCTCACGTACAATATCTAACACTGGAACTAGGAAAGGACATCCAGCAGATCCCACTGACCACAAAACTGCTTCCATGTTGCTGGAAGGGAGGAAGTCTATAAATGAGTTAGAAGTAAATATTTTCTCTGCATGGCAAATAAATGTATATGCCTGACTCCACAGCCTTTGTTTGCATAGAAGAAAGCAGTTTAATCTTGCATTCATCCTTTACTTCACATATGTCCTACTGGAAATCTAAACCTAAATAATTAAATATCCTCTGATCTACTTACATTTATGGTATAATTGCAGGAAGAATGAGTACTGGATCATTTTGCTAGCTGCTTGGTTTTAGTGGCTTTCTTGTTGTATTGTCAGGTATCCCAAAATAAAGTATTAGCCACACAAAATTGTCAGGGACCATAGGGTTTTGATTAAATTACAGATTTAAAAGTTTTACTCAATTCATAGATCAAATCTAAAGTTACTGGCAGTTTCAAGTACAACTTACAGAAGATTTTCAGAAATGGCCTTAGCAGACTGCTGGTTTCTCAGTGCCCACAGCAGATTCATTGACAGAGCTAAAGAAAGCACCTCTTAAAACAAGGCAGCTACCAGGTGCATGTCTACTGCAGACCAGGAAAGAACAGCAAGAGGGCAGAATGAGAAAAAATAACAAAAGGACAAAGGATTAAAATATAAACACTGATGTGTTTATTGTTTAGATATTCAGAAACGGAAGGAGAGATTCATACAATTGTGAATCATACAGCAAGTTTCAAAGTATGCATGAGTTCAATATATATAAAATATATTTTAAAAATATATTTTATATATATTACTTACATATAAGTAATATATCTTTATATATTACTTGTATATAAAATATATATACTTATATATAAAATATATTTTAAAATATATTAAACATGCATGAGTAGTTTCTAACTTGCTGTGTGATTTGAGGTGAGATATTCATCCCCTCCTTCAATTTCAGAATCTGTCAGATGGGGATAAAAATATTTGCTCTTATCACTGCTCCAGTCTGAGGATGCCTTGGTATTTGAATAGCAGCCATTCATGTGTATAGTGTTACATTTTTTATCACTGAATTATAGAAAGTCCTGTGATTACTTCAGCTACTCAAACATCCATATAAGCCATGGACAGAAAGTCTTATTCACTGCAGAGCAGTACTCGAGAAACAAACTATGGATCCATTTTCTGCTCTGTGATCAACAGTGTCTCATCTAGTAGAGTGGACTGCAGTGGCAAACAAATTTACTGTAACATGTACGCTGCAGTTAGATGCTGCTCAACACGGCTGAAGGGACACCTCCTCCCGTCCCCTGATGTATCTGGGAAAGAGCTCATTTCTGCGGGGTTTTGTACATGTATACATGATTAGCTGCTTATTGTTACACATCCCAATATTAAATAAGTCTGGTATATCGCAAAAGATAAGATTTCATTGGTGAACATAACACTGCATTGCTTGACCTGTCTGACCCCAATTATCTGGTGGACGAGCGCATGTCCAATTAGACAGTAAGTATACAAACGCGAACAGGTTTACAGTACAGACAGGGACAACAAAATAGTTGACTGTACTTCTTTTCCTCTTATTGCAGATAACAATATTAGATCTACAAGAAAACCTCTAGAGCCAAATACTTTTCTTCAAAAAATTAATTTCCTGCTGCCACAGAAACAGCCTCAAACTGAGCAAAGCAGAGGTACAAACTTAGCATTCACTAAATTCTTGCATTCCAACAACTTATCCAGGCCACAGAGACAAGATAATAGGCAACATAATTCCTGGAAGGAGAATAAGAATTTACAAAGAGGCATACTTCTGTGTTCAGCCAAGCCTTATCTCTTTGCTCCAAGTGCAGATGGATTTTATTGTAGAGAAAACAAGTGCCAATAAAGCAAGTTAAGTTCACACATTTCTGTAAGATACAAAAAATGCTGTTTACAACATCATCAGTATGTAGATGTATTATTTCAGTATGAATGTATAACAACTAATTTCACGCATGAAAATTCAATCCTGGTTGAGAACTCAGTTGCACCTACGAAACAAGTTAAAATAGCGCAGGTAAAAAAGGGGCGTAAAAAGCATAGCAGACTGGCTGTGACCAGTCAAAGTCTTCTCCTCTCTCACACACAGACACAAGTGAATTTCTTTGGTTCTGCTGTGCTGTTGAAGCTAGGCAGGGAAAGTATTGTACCCCACAGCCCCAAATCACTCTTCAGGATGAGACTCTTGACTGTGGAGCGGGAGAGCGCTGAGGCCTGTGGAGCCCCAAGGGTGACTGGGGCCCCACGGGACTTTTATGATGTTAATCATTATAATATGGGCAAAGGCATTGATGACAACGCACCTCTAGCAGACAGAGATAGGGCTGCGGTACTCACAAAAATGCTGCAACAGATAAATTATCAAGCCTGGGTTGCCTGAGCTCTTTGCTTTTGGTGGGGCATTTTCATGCATGCAGTCACTTTATCTGGCCTTCTTCATTCACTATTTATGTGCAACACATCAGCTGGTCTAGGCAATGCCATCCTGTTGTGCTCTGAGATGAGCTAAGCATATTGATTTTCTTATGCATTACTTCTAACTCCAGAAATAAAAGGAGCAACATGTGCAATATACAGAGAAGGTGTAGGACTTACCTACAGTTCAGCACAGTTCAGTGATGGGTCGTCTAGGACTTGCTCTGCCCACAACCGTGACTTAGCAAGCCATAAGGCAGGTCCTCTCTAGCAGCCATAGGAACACACTGAGCTGTGCCTGTGCCCTGCTGAACACTCTGACTCATGGTTATTGTCAAAGTTAGATGACATATGTCACAGATTAAGAGGTGATCACTCTCTGCTTCTCTATTACCTACCAAACAGTAGCAGCCAGAAAGGCAGTGTGTCCCCCTTCAGCAGCAGCACTTCACAGCCAGAACATTGACTTGACCTCGCATGAACATGGAGGTGCCAGCAGCAGAGGTACAGCAGAGTGTCTTACAAGACTTCTGGTGGAAACCACTGCATCTAGCCTTGCTAAGAACCTGGGCAAGAGATCAGACCCATCTTAGAGCATGGCAGGGTCTGGCTTGCAGGCAAACATGTAGGTATCCCCTTAAAATATCTGGAAGAAATGTAAACATATTTACCACATCTTTCCAATAGGTACTCTCCTGACTTCTGTTTCTAGTACACTGAACACCAACATACAGTGTGGATTTGCTGTGGGATTATTACTGTACATAGGCTGAAATCTGACTCTTAAAACAGCAAGGATCTTAAGAAAAACCACAAAAAAAACCCCCAAAAAAACCAAACCCAAAAGCAAAAAACACAATGAACAAAAAAAACCCCAAACACGACATCGACAAAACGGTAGTTTTAGCCAATTTTCACTCACAGTTGCCAAAGATGTGCAAAAATAGTAATTAAATACCTGTACTTAACACCTACAGGCATGAACACAATGTAAACATTTTTGTTTATGTATGCTGAGGGCCTCAACCATCACTTAGAAAGAAGATTATTAAGACAATAAAAATATGTCAGCCTTTGGGTTGGTATTAGTCCTGAAGGCCTCGCTAAAACTGTGAACAGAGGTAAAGCAACTGCAGGTTTGAACTAGATCATATCAGATGCCATCTGCTTTCTTTGGAAACTGTATTTCACTCTTTTTGCTTTCCCTTCCATTTGATTTAAAACACGTTTTTAATCCTAGTTCCATTGGTGCAGCATTCTCAAAGAACATTTCCCATGATACAGAAGGTTTCCATATGGGTGAAGGTAATGAAAAAGTCATTTATTTCCAGCTTAGAGGCAATTCACAGAAACTTGCCTAGTGACTATGCAGGTCTGTGAAAACAAATCATTTGAGTTCTCCAGGCCCTAGGCTTCTTGACAGGTTATGTCTTGGCAGGCTTCTTATTTCATTTTTCCAAATATTTGATAGAATTTGCATGCCTTTTCAACAGCTAAACTCATTGTTGCTGGGAGCTATTATTCCACTGCAGTCCTGCTACATCCTCCTCTATCTGCTCAGCAATCCTCTGTCTGATGTGGGTAAGGATTTTAAGACCAAATGCAGCTGCTTCAACAGGAATTCTGCACTATCTCCAAATCTGATACCATTCTTTTCAACCCACACAATGAACGGTTTTGGCACAACTTTACGGTGTTGACTCTTGAAGAGAGGCTGCTGCTTTTAGGTGGCTACAGCAGTTTTGGTTTCCAGTTGTCTCCTAGAAGTCACCAATATACAACGCTGACATCTGAACTCTAGGTGAAATAGCTCCCAGATCACTGCAGTTCACAAACTGGAATACTAGTTGAACCTGGACCAAGTTTTATATTGCCCCTCTAATGGGCTCAAGTGGCTTCACTGGTCACCATCTAGATGTTCTTTGCCATAAAGGTGGTGATCTCCAGGAGGGGGCTGGGAAAGAGCTGGGAGCAGTATGCCTTCAGCACTTAAAACCACTGCTTCAGACCCCTATGGAAAAAACTATGGTTGTCCAAAAAAGTCAATTGTTCATTTGACCTCTACTCCTACTTAGTAATAATAAATACCTTATCACACATTAACAAATTAGTTTTACAAGACCTTTGCTAGATTCCCAGTTGGTTAAGATAATAATATTACTTCAATGGCCAAGGCAGCTCTTTCCCATCTATGCCTGGTCCTGGTTCTAGAATAAAGATTTTGAGTTTACACCTCTCTGTTGTTATCCACACCTTACTCGTACTTACCTTGTTGTACTGCAGTGTGGTCTTAATGATGTTTCCTCTTCCAAATTTGAAAAAGTGGCAATGGATTTGCTTTTTAATCACTATCGCTTCCTAAGAGTGCATGGGACTGGCACTCCTTGACTTTAATTAGCTGTCTGTTGGATTCTGGATGACATTTAACAGCATAATCTCTGACCTGAATAGCATGACAGCAGCCTATTTGGAAAAATGACTCTTCTCATGGGATACTATTACTGCTTCTGCCAAAGGTGTTGCTCCACCTGGAGCCCTGAAAAATAGAAGAAACAGAATGATGACAGATGTTTTCTTCTAGGGCCTAAGCTTCAGGACATCTTTATCTTTTGACTAAAACTGTTTGGGATTTTTTAAACCACTGCAATGAGTATTGTTAGACACTGAAATAAATCTTGTTGAACCTGGGAAGTTTAACCATTTCCCTTCACTGAAGACAGCTGCAGCTAACATTAAGTACATTTTCCTAATGAAAACAAAGGGAAAAAAATCCTGTTGCTATAGGTAAAAGGGACTTGATATGTTTTTATTCGAAGCTTGAATGGATGCTGGGGACTTCAGCTGGAAAAGGAGTGAGATACTAACAAAGTAAGAAAAAAAAATAGATTTGCTTGGGGCCTAGAAAGAGGTACAAAGACAGGCATGCTTCTAAACTAAACTAAAAATTATTGGATTCCTCCTCTGCTCAAAAAATGCAACTTTTCTGTGTCATTGCAAATAAACAAACCAGCACAAACTATCCCAGATCGATGCTTGGTCTCTTTTCCTCACTGGGATATCCTAAAAAGCCCCAAATGTTTCCTAGTTACTTGGACCAAAAGGAAGGCAATTATCTGTGTTACGTCTTTCAGGAAGAAGGAGAATTTGTGTGGGTAGATCTATTCCCTGCTGTTCTACATTTGTTCATGTTTCTGATGGGTGTATTCTGGTTAATTAAGCTTTATATAATTTGTTATTTAAATAATTGCTAAATTATTTAATTGTTAAGTAATTGTACCATCTAGATCTGGAAACAGGTGGAAAAAAGAAACAGCATAGTTGCCCATGGAATACTTTCAGTCAGGTATTTTACTTTCTTCCCACTCTCTTCTTTTATCCCCATCTCTCAAGAGGATGAGTAGTATTCCATAACTTGACCACAGTTATACCTTTGCTCCAGTTATCTGACTTTTTCTTCCCTCTCTCTTACTATAACCATCTGATCATTACTTGGGGACAGCTGGAAGCTTTTCCTAAAAGCAAAGCAAGGGGAAAATGAGCAAGAGAGAGCATGTTTTGTAGCCCACCCAGAAGATCAAAAGCTTTCTCTCTTAAGTATAACAGCCCATGACACTGCTTTGTAAACAAAGCCAGGGTAAAAATTCAAATCCAAAGAAAAAATAAATCAAGCATAATTAAAAGAGCTTTAAAGAAAAAGCTTGAAAGCTATCTTAGCTTTTGAAACTGTCCATTACTGACTCATATACGACCTGTATCAAACTAAACATCTTTGTTTAAAAATAAACATTATTTTCATTATCAAAATGGTCATAGAATCTTAGAATCACAGAATAGTGTGGGTTGGAAGAGACCTTTAAAGGTCATCTAGTCCAACCGCCCTGCAAGGAGCAGGGACATCTTCAACTAGATCAGGTTGCTCAGAACCCCATCCAACCTGGCCTTGAATGTTTCCAGGGATGGGGCATCCACCACCTTTCCAGGTACCTTTGATTCCTCTCTATCTGTCATTCTTTTCTCCACACACAGTGGGTTGGTCACATGTTCAGAGTTCACTCAAGTCAGATACTTACAGAAGAGAAGGGAGCTTTTCTACCAAACAAATGTCAGCAAAAAAGCCTCTTCCTTTCTTACAGACGGGGAGAGCCAAGGATATAATTACTATGGATACTGCATGGAACATACTAGTCTTATACTTTGCAGTTTTTATTTTTCACAATAGACTTTCTGTATCTTACTTTTCTGGGTAGTTTCATAGTTTGTGCTTTTGAAGGAGAAAATGAAGCCTAAATTCCATCACAGGTTTTCTTGACTGGTTGTTGACTGATAAAGATAGAGAATAAAGTCTATTTTTAGACCTAGCTAGCTAAGAAGAAGTTTAATTGTTTATCACTAATGTTCCAAGACTCATATGTTGTGATAATTGCAATGGATGGTGTGAGGTGCAAGAAACAGATGCCATAAATGACAAGACATGAAAATGTTACACTGATGTACTTAAAGTCCTACTTAAATATATCCCATCTACTTTAAAAAGTATTTAAAATCCCCAAATTTAAAGCTTTTCTTCAAAAAGATCTATTACAGCTGGAATTAAGCTTCATCTAAAGTTCTCCCACAGTGAACAGGTTTTTCCCCTTATATCCAGTTAGAATCTCTTTTGCTGCAAGCTGGGACTGTTGCCTTTTGTCCTTCAAGAATACACCCGTGAGAGCAGTATGGTTTCATCTGCTAAACAGTCTTCATCTAGCAGCTGAAGACTGTAATAAGATCCCCCTTTAGCCTTCTGAAAATTAAGCCAAGCCAACTCATCTCCCTCAGTCATGGAATACGTTATATGCTCCAGGCATCTTCTGCTGACTTCTCTCAAGCTTGGCAGTGTCTTTCTTGTACTGGGGTCCCAAAATCGTATACAGTGTGCCAGATGCGGCTTCGTAAGTGCATAAACAGAAGGGAGCAATCACTGGTGGTTGCATGCTTGCTAATGCAGCCCATCTTTCATGCACAGTGTCCATCTTACTCACAGTGCTGCTAGTACTTAGTGTTTGTCTCTACAGCTGCTCAGGCTCCAAGCAGGCCAAAAAATTATATCTGTGTAAAGACTAGTTGAAATAAAATCTGTGATAGCACTTCTTTAAGAAATTATTAAACAAATGTTTAATGTAAATATCTTCAGAGATTGTCTGATGAGCAGAATAAATCTAGATGTTCAAATCTAAGATCATAAACCCTTAAGCCATGTAATATGGAAGTCCTGTCATTTCAAAAGCTCTTCTAAGCTCAAGTTTCCAGCCTCTAACAGTACGCAGAAAACAATGGTTAGAATAGAATCATAGAATAGTGTGGGTTGGAAAGGACCTTTAAAGGCCATCTAGTCCAACCCCCCCTGCAAGAAGCAGGGACATCTTCAAACAGATCAGGTTGCTCAGATCCCGTCCAACCTGGCCTTGAATGTTTCCAAGGATGGGGCACCCACCACCTCTCTGGGCAACCTCTTCCAGTGCTCCACTGCCCTCATTGTAAACAAATTTTTTCTGATGTCTAATTTGAATCTAACTCCCTCTATTTTAAAACCATTACCCCTCATCCTATCACAACAAGCCCTGCTAAAGAGTTTCCCCCCATCTTTCCTATAAGCCCCCTTGAGCTACTGGAAGACTGCTATAAGGTCTCCCCAGAGCCTTCTCTTCTCCAGGCTGAACAGCCCCAACTCTCTCAGCCTGTCCTCATAGAAGAGGTGCTCCAGCCCTCTCATCATCTTTGTGGCCCTCCTTTGGAATTGCTCCCACAGATCCATGTCCTTCTCATGTTGGGGGTTCCAGAGCTGGATGCTGTACTCCAGGTGAGATTTCACGAGAGCAGAGTAGAGGGGAAAAATCACCTCCCTTAACCTGCTGGCCACGCTTTTTTTGATGCAGCCCAGGATGGAGTTGGGCTTCTGTGCTGCAAGCACACGTTGCTGGCTGAGGTTGAGCTTCTCTTCCACCAGCACTCCCAAGTCCTTCTCCTCAGGGCTGCTCTTGATCCATTCTCTGCCCAGCCTGTATTTTTTCTTGGGATTGCCCTGACCCAGGTGTAGGACTGGCCTGGTTGAACTCCATGAGTTTGGCACAGGCCCACCTCTCCAGCCTGTCAAGGTTCCTCTGGATGGCATTCCTCCCCTCAAGCATGTTGACTGTACCACACAGCTTGGTGTTGTCAGTGAACTTGCTAAGGGTGCACTCTATCCCACTGTCCACGTCACCAACAAAGATGCTAAACAGGGCCGGCCCCAATACCGGGATATAGTTCCAAAATAGTCTGGAGTTAGAAACTAAACCAAGTTTTGGACTTTAAACTGGTTTGATGGTGATGTTGTTGTCATTACTGTTATTCTGAAATGCTAATTTACTCAGAACAACCTCTAGTAATTGAAGACCGACTTTTGCTAGCAATTTGAAAGGTGTGGTGGACCGTGGAACATTTCCTCTGTTCTGCTCATATAGTTGTACATATTGGTCAGTATGGTCATTTCTTTTCTTTATAAGAAGAGCTGGTGTCATGTTGAGTACTTCTGTTTACACAAACTTGAAGTATTTATTTTAAGATATTTCCTAAAGTTATTCACTTGTTTGCACAAGTAAGTTCTATAAGTAACTGAGAAGGAGTGGAGAACTAATTCTTAATGTCTTCTCTTACATGTGCACTGGATTCCTCCTACTAAGCAGAGCTTCCCAGGCTGTTTTATGTACAGTCTATTTAAACATGTAGTTACTAGTCTTCTAAATAAGTGATGGCCTTGGATGAGATAATTTTCTTTAACTTGCTTTACACTGTGTCTTTGTAACATAAACTACTTGTCTGCTGAGTAAGGTCTGTCAAACATAAGGTACAGAAAAAGGAAGATTATTTTGTTTGCTATGGCAGATTTCAGGAAGGACCTAAAATGCTGTGTGGATCAGATCTTTCTCATGCAATGTTTTTTCAAAGTCTATCTAGGCACAAGCAGTGATTTTGACAAAGCATACAACAATGTAAGGATTAAACTAACAGTTTCTCAGGTCACCTGCCAAAAGATTAGAGAGAATCAATATGCAGTTACCTATACGATTCTGAAGCCAAGAGAGATCTTGCTTTTCTGAGAAAGCACAACCACAAAAATGAAAGATAAACAAGATTTTTACTCAAGAGTTGTCCTGGTTCTGGCTAGGATGGAGTTAATTTTCACCTGAGCTGTGAGAGGAACTGGAGCTGGTGGCACCTGTGGCTGGGTGACACAGCTGGGCTAGTTCACTAATTAGCCAACAGCTGGGACAGTTTACCCAAATTGGCCAAAGAGCTGTTCCATAGCCTCTGACATCATGCTCAGTGTATAACTGAGGAGGGTGCTGAGGGAGGCCTCCTGCTACTCAGGAGGAAACCGGGCATCAGGACCCCACTGTGAGCTATTGTACTGTAAATTATGTGCTTCAATATTTTCTGTTATTAGGAGTTTGTTTGTTTTCCTTTTTTTTTTCTTCTGTTATTCTCTTAAACTGTTTTTTTTTTTTCTCAACCCATGAGTTTTGCCTTCTTTTCTTTACTAATTTTCCTCCCCATCCCACTGGAGGGTAGGGGGAGTGAATGGAAGACTACGTAGCTTGGTCCTAAGCAGTGCTAAACTGCAACAAGAGGGCAAATTCTATTCACATTTATATCACTGAAAGTACAGAAATAATTGTCTCAACCTTAGGGTAGAGAAATTGAACACACAGCTCTTTGCCTATGCAGATAAAGCCTGTGTCACTGGAAGGCACATCAGGGAGACCAAACACCATTAACTTCTTTCCTTTGTCAATCAGCATCTCAGTTTCCATCTCTGGAAGTTTAACTCTTCAAGTCTTGTGCTGCTAGCAGACTGCAGCCACATGTCTAGAAACGTTGTTCAGTGTCATAGTGTCAAAAAAATTATATTTATTCCAGGAAAAAAAAAGGAAAAAAATGGAATATGTTTGCAAATTTGCACATAAATTGCAGCTCTGATAGGAAAATCTGTTGGTTCAGCTGAACTCATGAACACTATACTGGCAAAATTTTTCTGTTGGATGTGAGTCCTTTTTCCAGGATACCTTATACAGGAATGGGAACTACTAAAGCCAGCTTATCTCCCAGAAGTCTGTAACTGCTAAGAAGGCAGTCAGGCTACTGGTGGCCAAAAGACACCCAGCTACTGTGCCAGCCACGCTTCTTCAGAGCAAAATTAAATTACACCATGCTTAACACCAGCGGCTGGGTACACTCTGTGTCAGCACTCAGGGAACAACCCTGGTGGAAAAACATTTTAAAAATTCATGCAGATTAGAACAGCAGATATGGGGGCAGGAAAAGGAGTATGACTAGGGGGAAAAAAGAGCACAAAATTACATACAAAGTCAGAACACAGAAGCAACTGCAGTGCCCTGTGGAGCAGACACAGGCATTTTCCACTCTGAAATATAACAACTTGCCCATAAGAACAGTTCAGTTACAAAAGAAAAATCACTTGGAGCAACTGTGCAGCCTAGATTAAAACTGTGAATTCACAGAGGAATTTAGTTTCCATGGCCGTCAGTCCAGTATATTTAATGCTCGCTAACCATTAGGGGAAAAGCTACAATTTTCAAATATAATATTAAGTAAAATATTATGGTCATGATAAATAAGCTAGATATTTAAGAAAAACTAGAATACAAAGCCCAGCAGCCTAAATTGTCCACATTTGATTAATTCACAGAAAAATAGCCGGCTGTATTCCAGTTTCAGCCTCTGTAAAACCAGCCATTAGCACAGCTACTTATTCATCTACAAGAACAACTTTTGCACCAAGAAATTGATCAACAAAATATACTGTAAAAATTGCTTGCAACTCCTAAACAGACTATGGAAAAAACAAATCCTAACTTAATGACTCTTCCCAAATTTACAGTATTCCATTCATGACAGAAATGCATTTCACTGAACTGATCCTCTTTGAAACACTAAGGTCATACAGGTCAAATAAATTGCTTCCTAATTAATCAATCAGCCTGTGAAAAAATCCTCCAAGAAATCCTATTACAGTATGCTCAAGTAACAAATATAATTCCTTTTTTTCTTCTTATATTCATCTAATATTATCATAAATGAGTATGCAGACAGGAATGTCCCCCAGAACAAGGCCTGTTAAGTGAATGTCAAAAAACTGAGAAGTATTCACATCTAAAATATGAACATAAGAAAGACAGAAGTTTCTTATGGGAAGAGAAACATACCTGATGCACAGGAAAAAGCAACACACCATATCATGTGACTGCTCTTTCCAAGCAAAACTAATAAGCCTTTTCAATGTCATTTATTAAATACATGCAAAAAAAGTACTCAGAAATTATATTAATAGAAATTGCTTAGCAACTTACTTCACATAACAGACAAATACAAGGAAACCACAAATCCTTCACAATTAATTAACAGAAAGAGAACATATCCATTGAATAAAGGATTTGAATCCAATTATTGCCTTGCATCTCTCGGTTCAAGTTTCCATGACAACTTTTTTTTGCTCATGAATAGCAGGTTATGAAGTAGTACCAAAGTGTGATTCAGCTGTACGCTACATTTTATTTGCGTTTATAAAGTAAGAGCCTTAGTAAAGAGAATAAAAAATACATGCTTACGACATTCGTTCTACAAAGTACATCAGCACACATTACAAAAGACACCACAAGTGTAATGTGACAGTAATTATTTCAATTTAAACTCCTGACTGCTCGCAATAGTGGCAAGTACTGAAAAAGCAACACTTTGGATTAGTTGAGGTTCATCATTTGAAATCAAGCCTATGTTTACAAAATATTTAATTGCTATAAATGAGGCTAGTCAAATTTATGTCAAAGCAAGTTTTGCTTGCAACTGAAATAACTTCAGATGTAGTAGGTCTAATCTTGAAAACTGCAAAGGAAATAAAACTCCTGTTAACTTTAAAATATGAGTATATGAATGACCAGCAGTGGAAGGTACAACATTCTTGTTACATGAGCCGAGTGTTAAATGAAAAGCAAAAAGTTTATGATAAAGTAGCTTTTCTGTCCTTCCACTGACTGTGGAGTCATCACACAGAAACTATTTGGAGTAAACTTATGATTTGGAGGCCTTTAGTACCTTTCTATCCAAAAATACCCAAACTTTTGAGGACAATAGATTTAAAAGAGATTAAGTTGATATAGCATGAGGCAAGGAGCTTTGCAACATAAATAAATGAGCTGGACTTCTTTTTCAGGATAAATTCTTACACAAGCTCTGTTCTCTACCTGAGTTCATAAATTTTAAAACCTCTTAGAATTAATAGGGTGCATTTAAAAGACAGCACTTGTAATTATCACAAAAGAAGTGTTCAGCTTTCCCCAAAGGACACATCTTCTTTTCTCTCTCCTGAAGTAGCTCTGGAGACAGGTGCAGAGACACATGAGCTTGCTCAGCACAGCTTATTAACTCAGTCTCAGCCTTAATGAAGGTAATGAAGCTACATGATCTGCAGGCTAAAGCTGGCCCACTGCCAGGCAACTTTAAGTGCAGCCAGAGTGAACGTATTCACTTTTTGTATCTGTCTGTAGAAATGTGCTCACAGCCAACATTTCAGCTTCAGGTATTCATTCTGTTTGTCTCCATTTTTAGAAGCTCAGCTTGAGATACACCAAGGGTGAGTTCTAGAGATGTTAAGCACTGTGCACTCACAGACATCAGCTGTGTTAAGCCCCAGGAACAGAGCTGTTCATCCGAGTTTACCAGACAAATTTGGAAAGACTGTCCATGGTCAGTGGTTTTCAACCTGAAGACCCCTGCATTATATCTAACTATGAAAACCATGCCTGTTCTCAACAGGCTAAGGTTAAGAATAAAAGGCACATCTAGCAGAGTGCTTTTTAGAGAATCTGCAAGGTGAAAAACATTGGCAGCCCTACCCAGGAAGGTACTCTGTTCACTGCCATGGAGCATCACTCCCAATCATCTCCCATGGGCTGTACTGAGACTTCTCATCCCCCTGAGTTGGTGGAAACACAGGTCATGTGTAGAAATTTTTCTGCCCCCTATTTTTCAGTAACATTTTCCTCTGTGACTAAAGTCTGTGCATGGCACTGTTAACTTAGCTTTCCGTATCTGCACAGGGCATCTGTTTTGTGTCACCTTGTGCTAATGAATATTTACTCACAAAAGATTGTCACCAAGCACTACTTCAATCCATTGTAGAGAAATGCTGATTTCAAGTATTTCAGAGTGTTTCCCCGAGGCATTCATTTGACCATTGCCTTTCAATTACTTATGAAAGAATACACTTTTGGGCACTCTTCAACAGCTTGTGTTGTTATCTTTTGTCCTCCTTCCTCCTGGAGATGTTAAGACACTGGAATCAAATTCTGTAAATAAAAAGGTAGGTTTACCACACCACATTTGTACCACATAAACTCTCTCCCCAGTAGTCTATACACAGGCTTTCTCAAGTGGTATTTAGAATGGCTGATTTACTAATATGAGTCAAAGTCACAAGTAAGAAGTAGATAATATCCTAATTCAGAACTGCATTGATTCATCTCAACTCAGGAAAACAATATGAAGAAAACGTGAAGCATATTGTCTACACCATGTCATCTCACTTCTATACACTACGCATACCATATGTATAAAACCAGAATTCATTAACACTAAAATATGACAACGCTGTATAGGATCTACAATTTTTTTCTCTGCTTACAGCATTTTTTTCTTACGTATCATGTATCCAAATTACTGTACTATAGAGGAATCATAAAGCCATCAATAAATTATATAAGGTAGCTTTTCTAAAAAAAAATATGGATTTGAGGTTTTAAGTCTTTTAAAACACTACCAGTTTCAAATATACTAAACGTTGCAGTTTTAAAGCACATTTTCTCTTAGAATTTCCAAGCTAGAACAAATACTGGATTAAATTACATTAATAATGGCTCATGAACAGAGGTTATTTTGGAGAAAAAAACCTATATAACAATATATTTTGAAAAAGAGAAGGAAACATTTTTTGTCATGCTCTTTTTTCACCTGATCATTTGTTGTGTTCAGAGGTTTCAAAAGTTGCAATAAATCTCATAGGTGATAAATTAACAGGAACTGTGCATTACTGTGATTGAAGTCACCAGAGAAATTGTAGGGGGCTGGTCTATTTATCAGATGAATAGTCCTGCTTTCTACAAACTTACAGAACCGAACTTACGGAATGCAGCATGGGTAAGTCTCTCCTTTGAGGTTTTACCTGGAAAATATCTCAGTATTGCAGCACCATACAAAACATGACAGATCCAAGGTAAAGAATTATATTATCTTTTGCACAGTGTAATGGCCAATTTATATTTTCCGACATTACATAACTTTATTAAAAAATGCTTACAAATATTTAAAATTCAGATAATATTCCTAATATTCATAACCTGTATGTGCCATCTTTCAGAGATAAACTTACTTCCTACCAGTGACCTTTTCTATCAAGACTGTAATGAGATAAACACATGGTGACCTTCTTTAAACAAAGGCTTGATATTGGTGCATTAGGCTATCTGTACACCAGAGCACACAACCAACCAAACTTCAGTGAAAAGTCGTAAGGGCTCCAATAGCTCCATTTTGTGCAAGCAATTTCATTGAAAATGTACTGAACTGAAGCATTAAAGCAGCAAATATTTTCAGCACAACGCATAAGGAGTGCCTTGATTTGGAAGTTAATTCAAGGAATACATCAAATAGTATTGCCTGTACTCGCTTCACGATGAGTTTGTGTGTGTGTACATGTCTGCAAAAGGGCATTAGCAAAGCTCTGCAGAAACAAAGAGTTTATGTTTTCATGGCAGCCAAGTACAATTCTGACTGCTGAACAGATCGAGGGCCTTGCACAACCTTGTTGAACTGTCATTCTCTACAAGACCACACATACTAGGAAGTCTTACTTCTGCCAGGAGGAAAAATCTGCTCGCTCTCCTCTTCATCTTCTTCCAGTCTCCCAGGGCCACAGCGAGGACGCACAGGGAGCCTCCGTAGCCCCTGTTCACATTGCACACCACTCCAGGCACATCACAACTGACACAGAGCTTTGTGCTATGCACTCCTACAGGGTTATGTGCTGAGGTGCATATGCAGCACAAGCTGCATGAGCCATGGGTCCTGGTCTCTGGAAGGCAACTATGCTAGCTCTCTAGGGATGAGAAGGGCTCAGTCTTTGCGCAAAGCATGTTCTCTCAAGCTGAGGTACTGCTCTTCTCTCAGACTCAGAGGGAGGTAACTCTGAAGGTTTTCAGCAACTCCCAGCATCAAGCCCAAATTTAGAAAAATAAAGATGGGTTCTTAGTGGAACCAATGAGAGCTTTCTCATACCCTCAAAAGAAGATACAGCATTTAAACTGTTCAGAAACAGCTGACTTACTTAATATGGCTGCAAATTATAGTCAACAAACCTTGGCATCCTGACTGCTTGGAAATTCTGCCTAAATAGAGGCTATCTTCAGCATGACGGTGACAAGGCCTGGCTCTGCGCATCTTTAATTTTATTTTCTTCCACTCTAAATACAATAAGTCTTATATTAAAAACCAAACCAAAACTAAACTAAACACTTCGGAAGCTATTTTAAAAATACATTCAAAGCTGTTGGTATTTGTATTAAGACAAAAAAAAAAGAAGTAGAATCAAAATTACTAAGGATTCCACCATTTATGGAAGAAATTCCATCACACCCCATCTCTGTCACCTGTCAGCATATGTGACCAAGAAGGTACTTGTCCTGTAAATTGAAGTTCATGGAGTTGTGTCTTTTTCTTCTTCTTAAAATACAGTCCATTTGTAAAGTTGTGTAATGCTTCACTTAAATCACAACGCACTATGATGGAACTACTTTGCATAAAAAAGCATATGCAAGGACATGATTTTGTCATGCAAAAATAGAATTTGGTTTATGATGCAACACAGCAAACTTTTCTGAACTTCTCTCAGATAATTTCAAAGCAAACATAAAGGTATGGCCAAATTTTTAATTCACTTGGACCTCTACACCTAAGTCCTCCCTATCTTCTTTATGGTGCATATGAGCTTCTGTTTAGTATTACAGCACCGGAATCAAGATGATTTTCCTTTCTAGTGTAGTATGTTGCTGCCAAGAGTGAGTCATCTTAATCACATGGCTTTTTAAGTGGCTAGTCTTTGCTTTTTGAGTTGAATAAATCAAGCCTTCTGCAATCTTGACCTGCTGTGGCCTCTTTTTAACAGAAATGTTTATCTTTCTGAGATCAGATAATGATAATACACAAATACCTAGTTTCTGAGCTCTCATTTGTGTAAATCTGCAGCTTTGCATCTGAGTTCAGTGAGTTATACCAGGGGCAAAGTGACATAAGTTTGTGAGTATCCCTTGACTAGAAACAGTTTTTTCTCTGACAGGTTTTTAACCTAGACCAAATATACAGCTATCCCTCTAAAATCCTCTAAGTTATGGTTTCCATGCTAGCTCAGATAGATGGCACATATAGCACTCTACCAAAAAAGGGAGGAAAGATGCCCAAGAACTAATAAAATGATGTCCTGGTCCAAGCTGCTTTCAAGTGCATTTTTCTAGACATGGTCAGAAAACAGTTTGGTTATGTGGTGCAGTATGCAATCACTCTAGCAGTCAACTGCATTATATTGCTTCTTTAGAAGCTACTGTACTCTTTACTTAAAATAAAAAAAAAATCCACATATGAGTATTTTATTCTTCCCTCAGTAACGAACTTGTCTTTTATCTAAGTGCTTTTCACAGCTAAGCTAACTGGTATCTGCTATACTTTCAATTTTTAAACAACTATGTAATAGCAATGTAAAGAATGTAAAAGTATGTGGACATGTTTTCAGATTACCTTTAACACTCAGATTTAGTTGTATCCCTCTTCTCTTTATTTTCAAGTCACTTAGGCCCAGATCTTCTATTTATGCACGTTTAACCTTATGCAGACAACTAACAACACTGTTACCCTGCAGGGATGCAGGTAATCTAATGACACTGTTTTCACTAGCCCTTCACTACAGATCAGGCCTTCACACAACAAATTCTTGAGGCTGGAAATGGCATTTGAAAGGATTTTATTCACATCTAAGCAGTGCTCCATCCTTATCTGAGTCATTCGAGCAGTACTGAAAACGGAGAGGTAATGGAAAGGAAACGGAGAGGTAATGAGAGGCAATATACAAAAAAACCCAATCTAGATTTAACAAGTGATTTCAAGTTGGACCCTGCATATTTCTTGGCTAGTCTGTACAGAATGAGGAAAAAAAAAAGGGGATTAGCTCCAAAAATAGAAAAAAGTGCATCCACAAGCAGCTTTGGATTTGGAGAAGTATCCAGAATGAGCATTAGCCTGTGCTAGAATACACATCTGGCTCGGCTTCAGTATCAATGCTTATCAGTTACTCAAGCTCCTGCACACACTCTCTGATTCCCCCATTTCAAGGGCAAGTGAATTATCCACTACTCATCTTCCAGGCTGTGTGCAGTGGGGAAGGACATGTCTACCCTGCAGTCAGAGGCTTTCCTGGAGCAGGCTTTATACAGGCAACTACAACTGCAGCTTTTGTATAATCCGTCCCCACAAATAAACACTTGTGCAGCTAGCTTCTGCAGTGCTGCACCTTGCTAAGGCTACGTCATTCTTAATGCCCGAAAGGCCCAATTTAACACTACCTTGCAGGTGTTGGCGTAAGTGAAGGTCATAGATTCCTCTACATGTACAGGAAAGAAGAAAGCCAAGACTTAGACCCAACCTCCTATCCCCTTACCACACTAAAGGATGTTCTTGCTTGGTCTGATTGAATATCATTAATCATTCTAATATTCTCTAACTTTCCCCATGTAGATCTGGCCAGCCTGATACATCAGCAGTTCTGAAGAAAGATTGGATCAATTTCTGGTTTGAAAACATTGATCATCTAAAAGTGTAAGTATTACAGGGTGTTCTGTACGTAGTGGAACTAACACAAAAGCTTCCCATTGGATTGTGTCCTTTGTTCTACGCACCCTCAGACAACGCCCTCACAAGGCAAGAAACAGAATCTGCAGTTTCTAATATGTAACCATCTGTTGGCTGCCCAAAAAAACATCTAACAGCCGAATTGTCTGTCTTTTTTCCTGAGTGAGGGCTTCTGCTTCTACAAAGCCACTAGTTTTCATTCTATCTGTAGGAGTATACTTCACTCTAAGATATTTTTTTCTCCCCTTTGAAATCAGTTGAAAATGTTCAAAAGGGTTTAATAACTATGGAAAGGTCTGGCAGACAGAAAGTCTGATCACAAAGGTTTAGCTTCCTTAGTGAAATAGGCTAACAAAAACCCAACTGTAATAATAATAAAAAAGGAAGTTATAATGTGTTCTTCCTTCTGAAAAACCCTTCTGGACAAAAACTGGAGAAGTGATTAGATCTTTCACTTAAGCAAAGGTATAAACCATAGACTTTTTTACACTCTATTTCCATTGAGTGGAACAGCTTTAAGGCTTAAAGAATTTCTGGCAAGGGAAAAGTTCTAAAAAATATATTTGAAATGCAAAATCTCTAGTACTTACCATGTTTAAAGAAAACATATTATTATATACATTTGTGGTAGCCAGTCTCCATGTTAACCGATGCCTGTGTTCCAGCTGCTTAATTGCTGCAGCACCAGTTACCTATTGTCTGCTTCTGGTTTGTAAACACTCTAAAGAATACAGGACTATCAGCTATAATTTACCACATATTAGCACACAGCATAGTGCTTTCACGCCTTTTTGGTCCTTAGAAGTATTACTAGCTTTAATATTAAATGAAAATTAAAAATCAGTGCTGATGAAGTAAATCTATCATTCTTTTAAGCTACTCAGCTGCAATTCAGGCATAGCACACTACCCGCCTTTAGTTTTTCATGGCAGTCTTTCCTTCACATAAACACAAAAAACCAAAGATTTTTTTGTTAACTCCAGACATTCTGCCTCCTATTCATTAGAATGAAAAACCCAACAACTTTACTGCACACTACTTTTGATAGGTTGTTTTTTTGGAAGTAATTGAGTGATAATATACTACCTCCCTTATAGCCATATGCCAAGGAAGTTCCCTATGAAGAACTACAGTGACAGCTCTTTCCGAAAATCAGACCATCACACATTTGAGACATATACAGACCTATTCTCTTGGCTACTTATGTTCCTGCCCATCTGCTGGAGTGGCAAGGTGCCTGCTTGCAGACTGACGTGTCAGTTTCAAGAAAGCAAAAATAACAATTAAAAAAATTTTTTAAAAAAGAGCTTCCAGCTGACGTAATGCTTCCAGCACTCATACTTCCACAAGGAATCCCTCCTCAGTCACAGCAATACCATATGCTCCTTTCACATATCACCTAGTGACACTTGTGCCAAACTTCTGTGGTAGGAGAAATTAAGATCATGAGTTCACAACTGCCAGGATGACAGACTGTATATAGCAGTGGAAACCTGAGAAGTACACTAAGGCAACATGTGGTGGCCAAGCATGTCACAAAGAAGCACAACTGGTATCTGTGGCTGGTAAAAGCATTCATCTCCAAAGTGTATCAACTCTAACCGAGATATTCCAGTTTGTCTCGTCTATCTCCATATTAGAACAATAATGTAAAATAATGTGTTTAACTTGTGTCTCTTAGGCAAGTGCTTTGGGCATTCTATACATATTATTCTCCTGGAACCTTCATATCAGGATGTCCACGTTAAAATGAAGTAATTTCTGACAAGCCCAAATTTAGCATGGGATTTGAAAGGCAAGCTGAGTTAATTCCTGTTTGCCTATATCATGACAACAAACATTGAGCAAGAGAGATTTTGCCTTTGTGTAGGAACAGGGAAACCCATTGTTTTCAATGGACTTACACAAGTTGGTATTCTGTAAGCAACTCCATGAAAAATGTACAAAAAGAGGATTCCGTGTATTCCTATTAGATGAGCTGACTCTAAGGTTAACAGGAGGAAAAGTTGGTTAATGCTTGTTTAACCTATCCTCCCTGAATTCAGTGAGCAGATCTGCTGAGAAACAAAAGCCTTTCCGTAGTCACTTCCTGGGACAGAGCAGAGATTTAAAGTCTGAAGTAAATGTAATTTTGGGCAACATACTATCTCAAAATGCCATATCTGGTTGCCAGTTTAGAGGTAAACTTCCAGAGTAGCTGCTTATATTCTAGATTTAACAGTTGACACGGTTAATACAACACCACTAGGGAAATAACATGTCAAGTTGGGAAATCTGCATTTGTTCCAAACATTTAAACGACAAATTTGAACCTGACCAGGTAACAGCACAGCCCTCCATTGAGAAGTCTGAGTGGCACAGCAAGTACATATTTGTAAGCAAAGCCAGCACTAAATAGTGATAAAGAGGCCAATGAACACAGTGAAATAGTGACATCTATGTTTGAAAACTGTTTTCATATGGATATCAGGGTGCTCTGAAAGACTTCCAACTTTATGCCCATATCGAGTCATACACACAGGTTTTAGCACATCCCAGTGCAGAATCAGGACTTGGCTGACCAGGAGTCAGATCCACAGGGGAATATAGGCTCCACAATGCTGAGTGTGCTACAGTGATACCATGTAGCCCTTAGCTTTGAAGGCTGTTTCTCTCTACTCTGCAAAGGAAGAGTTAAATATTTCAGAATGAGCACCAGAAAAAAAAAAAACAAAACCAACAGTATTTTGAGCAAGTACTACCTATAATGATCAACAGAATGGCTATGACAAAAGTCTTATACCTCCCTTTCCAGAGTTTTGGCATTGTATTTACCCCAGAGAGAAGGCATATCTGCAAGGAGGCATGGTTATTCAAAGGATCTAGCCCCTCAGTGGGCTTAGCCTGGTATGCAAGCAATGTGCATACCTGCACTGCAGCTGGGTATGTCCTCAATGGTCCCTGAACACAAATATCTTCTGTAGAATGGACACCTGTAACCAGCGGCTGTTCTAGTCTAACTTAAAGCCAATAGTTCTTGAGGACAAGTGAAAACTTGTATCCCGTTTTCCTGGTGAATAAAGCTATGAAGTTTTTTATATACATGGGAGAAGAATTGAAAACTTATTTGTGTTGCAGTACAGATGAATACCACAGTGTATAATTTATCATTTATAATTCATAGCTCATAATTGCTCTTAGTGAATGGGACAAATATTGTAGATTAATACCGACATTTTTCTTATTGCAGCCTGAAAGAATCTTCTAGTCTGCAATTTCCTAATTAAACAGGATGTGCAATCACAGAATGAAAGAAAAGCTCTGATTATCTTAGCCTATGTCAGGCCAACACATTTTTCCAGTAAAACTAGAATGGTGAGGGTTAATGAGCAGCATTAGTGTGAAATAATGTTGATACTGCATTTCACCACCAGCAGATAGCATTATTTCTCAACGATTGTGCAGTCTCACAACTGAATATTTCATTCCCTGAATCACACAGTGCTGCCTTTTAACAATAAAGATCTCCTGGGACTTTACATCCTACTCAGAAATAATATATTAAAATAGACTGAAACACGCAAAAGATCAATGTTAATCAAAGAATATTACAGAGGTGCATGGCAGAAGAAGGAGAGGGAAAAAGAAGGAAGAAAAACGCATGGATTAAACAGATTCCAGCCCTGTGGGCTATCTGCAGCAAGCCAACATAATTTCTCTGTCCTGTAGTTCCTTCCAGCTGCCCTCTTTTCTGAGGGCTCAGTGGAAGTAGGTCACAAGATGCACGAATTGGTATGGCAGCTGCAGCCTGCACCTAGGTTCCTCCTTTTGAAGAATCCCTCAGGAACTGTCACTGATTTATTCCAGATTTCTGTGAAGCATCATATCTACCATATAAGCAGAAGAGAACTACACTATATGCATAACTGCTTTTCCTGGTCAGGTGCTGAGAAATAGGGCTTACTGCTACCATTAGGGAAAAAACCACTGCTCACTGACTAAAAAAATTGGCCATCAGACTAACATTGGTATGTATCAAAATTTTCTGGATTTAAAAGGGCATTGCCTCTTTCTGTATTTGTCTAAATTAGGTAATTCTGAAGCACATCAGGACTGGGAGGGACACGTGAAGACCAGAAATGGAAATGTCAGAACACTGCAGGAAAGGTAAGATGAAATACTTAAAGTGTCATTTGTTAACTTTTTTGAGGTGGCCATTTTTAAATACTCCTCTCACCAGAAACTTTTTGTGTCTGTTCCGTACATCCTTATGTGTCCATTTCCCCTGCCTCCCAGTGACCCAGAGACACCATGACTTACAAGGTAAGTCATTTGTATAGAGACAGCAGCTCTTACAGTAATGATATGCCAGCACCCTTTTCAGGGTGGGAAATGCCGGCAGCACAGTGAGTGCAGAGGGAATTGTGGCAACCTCTTAAACTTCTACAGAACCAAAAGGCAGAACACTCGTGCATTGCTCTGCAAGACAACTACGGGCTCCATTCTGACAAAGTCAGAGGAGCTGCAATTATGGCACATATTTACCGAGAAAACCTACCGGTAGTTAGAGTACCCAGATGCCCTCTCCTGGACAAGAATAAGTGAGTTCTTTTCTGTAGAACAAACTTGGGATCTCTTCCACCCCTTTTCACTAGAAAGTGAAGAACAGGGAAGAAACAAGTAGGTAGCCTTGGACCTGTTCAAGGCACCCTGCAAACAGAGCACACCCTGAAGAAAAGTCAAGGTATTGTAATCTTACTCACTGTTGTCCTGCCCATTTCCACAGGGCAAGAAGAAAAACCTTATTCCAAGAAAAAAAAAAAGAAGAAAGGAGTCAAGCAAAATCTAGAAGCCATACTTCAAATGTGCCCAGTGCCAAATGAACTGAACACCCTACTCCAGGCTAGCATGCAAAGTGCCATAATAAGACTGAACTTCTGCAGGAAGAAGAAAACTGCTTTCACAAACCACACTGAAAAGCTGCCAGTAATACCACTACTACACAGTGGTAATTTAGGGAAACAAATAGTTATTATATTTACTCAGTGCCCACCTTGACTGAGCTTCTCAACAACAAATAAACAGTTCAAAGCCATAACAATGCTGGCAAGGATGACTGGGTGTATCCTTATGTTAACTAATTTTTTGAAAACAAATTCTATTTCTAGAATGTGTGAATGTATCGGGAATTAGAGTTAACTTTTCCAAAAGAAGTGTAATGTATATACCATATACAGAGCAAGAGTGTGCCAATATACACAAAAAATGTCTTGGTTTGGAATGAATCTGTCCTCTTACAGAAAAATGAACAATCCTTTGCTTCACAAAGGCCATATTCTCACAAACAGAAGCTGGGCCAGGTTCATCTACCAGCTCCACAGAGCAGCTCAGCAGTTAAACAGGCTGCTGAGCAGAATTGCGGACACTCCATGCCAGAGACTAATGCGTCATTTTCCTGCACCAGTTTCAAGTTTTTTTCTTAACTCAAGAGTAAATAGATACATGCTGCTGTGGAGATCTCTGCACCAAGCAATTTTCATGGTGACTTTCTGTGGCTTTTTCAATAAGCATAAGAATTATTTATATCTACCTGCAGAAACATGTTAGCCTAAAAGTATATTTCAGGAAGCAGTCTGTGACTTGGCACTGGCACCCAGATTCACATATTAGTAAATGAGTCCTCATTTGGGGATGCTCAGAGTATCTGGAAATCTGGTTTACTGACTGATTTGCCTGAGTCTTGATCAGGTACTTTTTGTACTTATTTCTACCAAACTTTCAGTCCTAGAAGTACCACAAAAGAAAGAGTAAACTAGTGGATTCACATCACAGTGGGGAAAAGACACTTGCTCAAAATCTTTTTTTCCTCCAGGATAACCTAGTCTTGCAAAGCAAAGGAAATAATAGAACCAGAAGGAAAAACCTTTCACTCTGAGGAAACAAGCTCCAAATGCAATCCATCAGATGAAGACTTGTGATACAGAGTGGCTACAGAAATTTCTCAAAGAAAGAAGTATCACACACTTAAAAGAATTCTTAAAGTGCCAGTATTTTACTGAGTTTTATAATTAAACATAGTTAGTTATTCAGGCTACCAATGGAGGCTGAGAGAAACTTCAGAAGAGGCTGCACAAGTCAGCTGAATGGGCAGAAACAATGGCAAAAAAAATTCAGTAACAACAAATAAAAAGTAAAGTACATTGGAGAAAAAACTTCAGGGCTAGGAGTCCTAAAATGTTTCAAATTATATTGTCAGTTCTGAAGGAAACTGACATGTCACTGTAGCCCAGTAAAGATCTTTATTCAATGAACAGGTGCTGTTGGGAAAAGGGAGGGAAACATTGAAGTCCGTTAATGAACGGGAGATGGGACAATAACAAAAATAATACAGTGCTTCTGTAGAAACTGGTAGTGCAGACTCAGATAGAATTTTGTTTCTCATTACCAGGCATTCTACCCCAAAACAGGCGGGATTATTTCCTAACAAGCTCAGGAAAATAATAATAATAATAATAATAATAATAATAATAATAATAATAATAATAATAATAATAGAGCCTGAAAGACAGGAGTGCCTTTCTTCCATGGAAAACTGGTAAAACTGGTAATAATATGTTAAACAAAGAAGGCACAAATCCTGCGAATTTGTTCATCCTGCCTCATAATACAAGAACATAGAACTGAATAACAGGTGAGAAACTGAATATCAAACAAACTATTTTCTCATTCAAACTGCAGATATACTGTAACCTGGATTAGCACAAGGAGCCCCTGAGACAAGACTTGGCCATTTCTTTGGCTCTCCAGAATATCTGGAATGCTGCTAATTGATGTTAACACCCTCTGAAAGATACGGCAAGCTTCATGCTTCAGGAGTTTAGTCAGCCTCTAACAGTCTCATAATCTGCAAGTAACTTCACATTGACTTACTGGCAGTTTCATACTCTTCCTCTAATTCAGCTGGTACTGACAAAAGACAAGGTACGCTGCTAGACTGATCACTGCTGCACCCAAGGAATTGCTATGACCCTAGCAACTAGCAGAAACTTCACATTATTGTCCTGTCCTTATTCCTCGGCATTCTTGGCATTACACTGACCTCTCGTGGGTTGCAGGGAAAAAAAATCGTTGAGAAATAAAGCAGACAAAAAGCCAAGGAAATCACACCCTGCAACTTTGGAGGGAATTCAGTGAGGGCATGCAGAAAGCCTGGCATTGACAGTGCTCCAAATCACTCAAGACAACAGGGCAGGAGCAATATCACACTAATGACTCACTGCTCACTTTACAGCTATTTCAGCTTCTACTCACAGTGCTCCATCGAAACACTCTCTTTATCAGCTTGTGCTAGGATTTCCTACAACATCACTAAAATACTGTGTACACAGCAGTCCTTTATTCTATATTAGGAAAAGGAAGAAAATAATAAATAGGTGGATCTGCAAGCATTCTATGCAAGACACATCCCAAACTAAAGTGTGTATGTTAAACTGTAACCTTTCTTGTCTCTAGTAAAGTTTTATTTAACTATTCTTGTTTATTTTCTTCTGTTGCACATTTTAATTGTGCCTGAAAGCAAATCACTTGGGTTCAGGAGTCCTGGTAATTTCAGTGACCTGTTTTGTGGCATGCTGCCACAAATATTGGCACGCTGCCACAAATATTGGCACTGAGAAAACTCACGGAGCAGTTAATTGATGCTGGGAACCGGAATAAGACGCCACAAGCCAGGAAGGGCAGGAACTGGTTTTCTTGCTGAAGAAAGCACAAGAGGGAGTTA
Organism: Ardeotis arabs; assembly: GCA_011801015.1. NCBI lineage: Eukaryota > Metazoa > Chordata > Aves > Otidiformes > Otididae > Ardeotis > Ardeotis arabs. The sequence continues at coordinate 38,710 of JAAGAY010131899.1, forward strand.
TACCCTTACAGAACAGTGTTGGAATTCACTCAGGAAAACTAAGGACACACCCAGAGTGGAACAAAACAAGATGTTTATTGCAGATTCATAATTTTTACTGCTTATTAGTGTCCCGGGAAATCAATGACTACTGAAAGGGATGAGGAGCCAGAACCACTTCTACTGCACTGTCCTTGCAGAATGAGACTGACTGTTGAACCGGGCCAGATTATTAACTTCACTCGCCCTTGCATGTAGTGCTAACTTTATAAGAAAGTAACGTAATTTGACATGACATTTCGGGGGGCGGGAAGGGGTCGAGGGGGAAGCTTTCATCCGAGGATGTCAGTTGCCAGCTGTTGAATTATACTTTGAAAACAGGAAGTAAGAGTGACAGAAGAGATCATTGCTTCTGTGCAGGACTTTCTAGAACTAAAGTCAATACTATCAAACGCCTAAATAGCTCCTTCAGTGCTAATTTGTCGGAAATATTCTCAGGTCTGATAAGATACTTCACAGATAAGAAGAGGCACGCTCAGAAAGTGCTCAACAACCTCAGTTTAGGTAGCTGGTAAGATCCACTTCAGTACTGAGTTCGAAGTAGCTCACTGGAGATGGGAAACACAACTCCTGTCCATGCCTGCTTACAGACACAGGCACTTCACCGCTGGAGGACTGCAGTGCCACTCACAAGCTGGCTTTATGAATTTAAAAGAAAACTGTGAAGTATACACCAGTCAGTGTAGACATTACCACCACTCCCTCTTATGCTTTCTCCATTTGGTGGGATGCCAAGTAGTGCATGCAACACTTGGTGGGTTTTTTGGCTAGCCAGATGATGATTTTTCACAGAACCTTAAAGAAATTAATATTCCTCTAGCCCTATGACAATCTGGTTGAAACCAGCTTAAAAGATATCACCGACACAAAGCAAAATCATTTCAGTGATTACATCATTAAGCACATCTTTAGGAAAACAAACAGAAAATTATATCTCACTATTAACTTCAAAGTCAAAAAGGCTGAGTGTCTCAACTCTCAAGTCTTTCACTAGGTAGGTACGGTTTTCTGTCTTAATCACTGCAGGATCAAGTTTTCTCCTTCTGCCCTGCGGCTAAGTTGACAGACCGGAACGCCTCAGCCACTCCGTGCTGCAGGTCAGTGGTTAAGCTCAGATTCCCCACAAAAGGCCATGAAAGCTACAGCAGGGATTTGTATCAGAGCAGCTAATTTCCGTCTGCTAACCATGCAACATGTGCAGTAATCTGTGGCAGAACAAGGCAGACTGCTGGGACAGCAATGTCTTAACCCGCTGAAGCACGATTCTTGATCACCTTCTCTTAAAGCTCCTAGATAGTTATAGGTGGCAGCAAGGCATCTGTTTCCACCTCAGGACGATATTTTTATCCAGTAGATAACTAAGAATTGTTAATTATGCCCTCAATTTAGTATGTCCTAGTTTCATGAGAACAGTTATAACAAATAAAATGTTCACAGATTCAGATATCAGGAATTCACGTTCACTGTGACCATCTAGAATAGAGCCCACAGAAATGCCTGACATGAAGTGATTCCTATTCAAATTATATTGCCACTTTCAATAAGTCCCTGATTGGACTAAATCAATCAGACTGAAAAAAAAAAAAAAAAAGCCAGCCATGCAAGATCACTTCCTGTCCTTTGTAAGTTGTTCCACTGTTCGTTCTTATTGTCTTACAAGTTGTTTAGTAGCAAGAGGAACAACAGGATTTGTGACCAAGGTCCCTAACCCACGACTATCATATGAACATACTTTGGTCACCGTTTTCTTACAGTACCTGACTGTTTCAGCAAATTTGCAGATAACACCAAGCTGATAGGCTTGAGGGAAGGGATGCCATCCAGAGGAACCTTGACAGGCTCGAGAGGTGGGCCCATGTGAAAGTCATGAACTTCAACAAGGCCAAGTGCACGGTCCAGCACGTGGATCAGGGCAAACCCCAGTATCACTGCAGGCTGGAGGATGAAGGGATGGAGAGCAGCTCTGCAGAGAAGGACTTGGGGGCATTTGTGGGTGAAAAGCTGGACACGAGTTGCCAACATGCACTTGCAACCCACAAAGCCAACCACATCCTGGGCTGCATCAAAAGAAGCATGGCCAGCAGGTGAAGGAAGGTGATTCTGCCCCTCTACTACCCTCTCGTGAGACCCCACCTGCAGTACTACATCCAGCTGTGGAGCCCCCAACATGAGGACATGGACCTGTTGGAGCGAGTCCAGAGGAGGCCACAAAGATGATCAGACGGCTGGAGCACCTCTCCTGTGAGGACAGGCTGAGAGAGTTGGGGTTGTTTAGTCTGGAGAAGAGAAGGCTCCGGGGAGACCTTATAGTGGCCTTCTAACACTTAAAGGTGGCTTATAAGAAAGCCATAGAGAGGCTTTTTACCAGGACCTGTAGTGACAGGAGAAAGGGTAAAGATTTTAAGCTGAAAGAGGGTATATTTAGATTGGATGTGAGGAAGAAATTCTTCACTGAGAGAGTGGTGAGGCACTGCAACAGGTTTCACAGAGAAGTTGTGGAAACATTCAAGGCCAGGTTGGATGGGGCTTTGAGCAACCTGGTCTAGTGGAAGATGTCCTGTCCCACGACAGGGCTGGAACTAGATGGTTTTTAAGGTCTCTTCCAACCCAAGCCATTCCATGATTCTATGATTCAGTAACACCTGCCAGGGACACCCAAAATGAACAAATTTTTAACATAATCAGTTAGTGTTTTATAGATAGAATGTTTTCTCACGTAGCTATTTGAGCTCTACTGTATCCCCAGGCACAGTAACAAATGTCACAAGTATTAAAGGTTTTTTCTTCACCATACTGTTCACTTATGTAATCAAAATCTGGACTAGTTCAATTTGATTTAAACTTCTGTCCAGGCAGCTGTCCCTGAGCTGCAAATCAACACTTGACTGTATCAGCAAAACAGAGTAACAGATCTCTACTGATTTACTAGCTTGAATGTCAGCAACAATCTGATCAGCGTCTTCTGCAAGACCAACTATTCTATATTTTAAGTATCACTTTATTCAGAGTGCTGACCTTTATGCATGCCTAAGTTAGGCTTGAGGCAATGCTTGAGACTGCTTTCTTTATGTGGAAAACAGAACTTTGAATGACAAGCCAAAGCTACTGAATGTGAATCTACTTAAAACGAATGTTAACAATATTTGTTAGTTTTGCTACAAACTTAAACAGAAAACTAAAACACTCTGTCTGTCTTAGAGATATGACTAAGCATAATGACATAAAAACTAATTTCTGCAAAGCAAACTGAGCCTAAATTACCAAAGGAAGAATCCTGCACTCCTGCAAGTCTGTACACTTCCCCAGAAGCTGCAAGTGGTAACATCTGCCCCTTTTTCTTACATTTATATTTTTTTCTCAACTATCAAGGCTGCAATGAATCATGCCTCTTCTGTAACACAAGATGAGGATGTTTACATGCACTTGCCTGACTATGAAGTTAATCACCTTTCAGATAAGAGCTACGACAAAGACGCAGACCCAGCGTGCTCAGAGGGGAAGCCTGCAGCGGCCTGTGAGGGCAAGGCTGGCCTCCCACCACCCGAGTCCCCCAGACAGCGCTGCCAGCCCGTGGACTGGCCCGTGCTGCCAGCCGGGAAGCCTAATCCAGGGAGAGCCTCAGGCACGAGAGACGCTTTCTGCGGCAGCACGACGGCACCATTCGGGCCCCAGCTCGGACGGGCCATTCTGGTGAGGGCGCCACAGCCAACTCTATCACTGGCGTCAGCAGGCCGCCCACCGCTAAGCTGCCCACCACGGCCACATCAGCGCCACAGCCCGCCACAGCAGGAGCGGGCCCCCGCGGGAAGCAGCGAACGCTCCCTCGCCCTCACTGCCCGCCCTGCACCACCCCCCCGCCCCCCAAATGCGGCCCTGGCGCAGCCGGGCAGCGGCACTGCGCATGCGCAGGTGGAGGGGGACCACCCCGCCCCTTCCCCGGGGTGCTTCCATCGCTATGTTCGCGTGGGGGGCGAGGGGTGGTGTTGCCCTAGCTCTCCTCACTTTGCTCCCGGCAGGTTCGTCTGCTCGGGACTCCGCCTGCTGAAGCGACCGAAGGCTGTAGCTTCGCTTCCGCCAAAGGCCCGGTACGAGGCCTTCGTTCTGCCGGAGGAGCTGGCGCCCAGCGCCTCGCTCCCCTCCCCACCCCTGTGGCAGGAGCATTGGTTCAGCCCTCCTGAGGCGCGCTGGGAGCAGCAGGGGCCGCTGGGCTCTGTCTCGGCGCGTGGCGGGCGGGCGGGCGCGCGGCGGTGGGTCCGGCTGCTGTGGGTGCGGTGGGGCCGGGGCGCGTTAACGGCCCTGGGCCCGACCGGTCTCTGGTAGCGGCGGCCGCAGCGGTGAGTCTTAAATGCACCTTATCCCCCGGCCGTTTTTAAAGGAATGCCTTTTCAGTAATGTGGAAACGGCGAGGGGAGGCCTGTGGGGCAGAGTCACGCGTGCCCGGCCTCCTGAGGTGCTGGTGGGCTTCCGCGTCACCCCGGGTGGCTGTAGCAGGCCGCTGGAGCTCGTCTGGGAGGGCAGCACGGAGCCTTCGAGGGTGCTGAGAGGGGTGGTCGGGGCTTTTTTTTTTTTTTTTTC
>JAAGAY010131900.1:0-43693 GCA_011801015.1 Ardeotis arabs
CCCTGCAAGGAGCAGGGACATCCCCCACTAGATCAGGTTGCTCAGAGCCCCATCCAACCTGGCCTTGAATGTTTCCAGGGATGGGGCATCCACCACCTCTCTGGGCAACCTGTTCCAGTGATCTACAACTCTCATTGTGAAAAATTTTTTCCTGATGTCCAATCTAAATCTACCCCCCTCTATTTTAAAACCATTACCCCTTGTCCTATCACAACAGGCCCTACTGAGAAGCTTGTATAAAATTAAATTGTTAATGAATTCACAATTCAAATTTGCAATAAACTGATATAAAAAGAATAGAAAAGTTACAATTTTTTAAAACTCTCAAATTCATATTTCTAATACATTTAGTAACTTTCACTATAAATGCAAATACCTAAAGCTAAAAAAGGAAAAAGCCCTGCAATGTCTGACTATCTACAGAGATCATCCAAGGCAGCTTCTTTCTTCCTTGGAGTATTTCAGTACTTTAATTCTGTCATTGAATTGTCACTATGATGGGTTCAGAGCTGATGTCCAAAGGCAGCCGTGCACTCAGGCACATTCCATTAAAGTCACTAACATACTGTGCATCCTCTGACTCTATGCGAATGCACACGCCCATGCCATCGGAGCCTACCCATTTATCTGGCTCTCATTATTGCTACATCTGAGCATATAAGAGTCTTTCAGGTATCAATGTTCACTTTCTGAGCTTGGACAATCCTGATACCTCATTTTACAGATGAGGAACTGGCAGCTATATACAAAAGTATATATGAATTCAAAACATGTAACATACTGGACCATACCTAGTTCAGAGCAGCTTTCACAGATATCTTTCTTTGTGTTTTGCTTTTGGCTTCATGCTGACATCAAGATGGAGATGCTGTGAGAAGAATTACTACAGGATGACTGCAAGCGAGAAACACTCCTGCTATGAATGCTGTTATGAAATGGTTTATAAACATCATGCAGATCATTAAACAGCAAAAATTACTCATCTGTTTAGGGCATAATGTACAAATATTTTCAGTAAAAGATGGAAACATAATTTTATGTTTAAAATTATATTGGACAGGATATTAGGTTATATATTCAGAAAGATATCACATTACAAGCAGAGGAATTAAATGATATGGTATTGATAGATCTTTTCCATTTCCAGGTGTCTCGTTTACTATCCAATTTTGCTTTCAGTATCTCATTTATTTTCCTGTTTTATCCCAGATTCCTGTCTCTCCCTTTCCTATGACTATTTCTTAGTAACTTCAGTTACTTCTTTCTTCCCCCACCATTCAATTTGATCATAAGACTACTGCAGTGTAGCTATATTCTCCCCTTCCAAACCTGGCTTATAAAAAAAAAAATCAGTGCTTGTAATAAACAAAGAGCAAATATTACTGACTTTGAAATGAGCATCACTGGTACAAAAGATAAGAGCAACTAAACTTTGCAGATCCTATTAACAGCTTGCAAAGAATATCAGAGAATTCCAACATGGACACATTACATTGTGCTATCCACGGAGAAATCCTGTCTTGAAAGGAGGAAAAAAACAAAACAAACAGTTCCTCTGACGCAAGTCAAAGGTACGGAGTACTGAGAAATAAAAAAAAATAATGGGAAGTAGCCAGTGTGAGTTTCTAGCTGTCTGATGGATATTTATAAATTGTGTTCAATACACAATTTAAAAACAAATGATAAAATATTGAAAGGAGTAAACAACTTAATAAAAGGTGGAAAGACTATGCTGCTAAGTTTTACTGAAATCACATCTGAGCTTCGTTCTTTTGTAATAAAACTAGCTACAGTACAATCCCTGTGTCTGAGAAGCAAAACAGCAGAGTTAATAATGTCAAAAGGAAAATTCAGTAGAGTACTGGTGACAGTAGTGTCAGCATCTATATATGACTCAAAAGGTTATCTTGACAATCATACAACAGCACAAAGACAATTATTGGTCCATACCAGAAGAATGAGACTTTATTCAGAAGAGCTACTCCAATATTTATGCTTGACTCCTTCTATATCCTCCCAAAAAAAGACAGTTAAACACCCATTTACCTTTGATTAGATCCTTCAAATTCACAAAATTAAGGGAAAAAAAAAAAGGAAAATACAAAATAGCCTGACCACTACCAGATTTTTTACATTAAGCTCAGCTAAACTGAAGGTTTTGTTTTAGAAAGCTATTCGATATTGAAGATTAGAAGTGACAGAGCACTCCCTCATAGCTAGGTGTTTCAATGATTAATCATCCTTACTCATTTCAAGTCAGGATTTGTCTGTACCTAGCTTCCAGCTGTGGGATTTTGTTACACTTCTAGTTTACAGATTAAAGAGACTACCACTGACAGAAATCTTTTTTTTTTCCCCACGTATTTATTTATAGGCTATCAAGACACATTTTAACTTTTCCTTCAACAACTTAAAGAGGCAAAGGTATAATTTAATGTTAAACAGGTGTTTAAACACTTTCTTTAACAATGATGCTTTCCTAGAATGACTGTTGAATACTGTAAAAGAAATATAAACAGTGAATCAACCATTATGCCCACAATTTTCCACACCAATCATTGCATTATAAGCATGGAAAGAGAAACTCAGCACCTGTCAGACACACAATCATAGGTTTCCTTGGGAACTCAGCTGTTAACTGTTGTAATTGACAATTCTTTCTTTTTTTTTTTCCCTCCAGGTAATTTGAAAAGGAATCCTTAACACTTTCAGGGAAATTAGGAAGGAGGAGGAAGAAGCTATTCCAGAACAGGGTGCAAAAAATGTGGTTTTTTCAGGAAAAGCAAAAGTTTTGATACTAATTTATATGATATTATTACAACCTACACCATAGTTAAGAAATCTAAACAGTAATATGGCTGCTTATTCTGAGACCTGTACATACACTCCAGATGAAGAGAGCTTCCTCTCCAGAAGAACTTTAAAAGTACAAAGCACAGTATATACTACTGTCTTAACATTTTATCTACATCTAAAAATGATCATCAACTTCTGACTGACCAGGCCCCTCAAGGAGGCCACGAGGCACTGCCTGAACTTCTAGCAGCGTTACAGTAGAAGGTATCCATCATCACTACAAAGAATTGCATCTGGAAAGAAAGACAGCAAGCTGTGGCCTGAGATGAGGAAAAGGTATTTTGCTATTTTTCATATATAGCATCGTACTGGTTTTGGCTGGGATGGATTTAATTTACTTCATAGCAAATCATATGTGGCTATGCTATGCTCAGCAATAAAAGCTGAGGGAAGAAGGAGGAAGCGGGGGACATTTGGGGTGATGGCATTTGTCTTCCCAAGTAACTGTTATGCATGATGGAGCCCTGCTTTCCTGGGCTGAACACCTGCCTGCCGATGGCAAGTAGTGAATGAATTCCTTATTTTGCTTTGCTTGTGTGCACAGCTTTTTCTTTACCTATTACACTGTCTTTATCTCATCCCATGAGTTTCTCACTTTTGCCCTCCCGATTCTCTCCCCTATCCCACTGCAGGAATGTGAGCAAGTGGCTGTGTGGGGATTAGCAGCCTACCGGGGTTAAATCACATTAAGACTTATGGGTGTTTTCCAGGAATTCCTAAGCAAAGGTATTTAAATTCTATTTGCCTTCATTAATATCAAAGCAATATTAAGGTCTATTTTGGGGTCAGGATACAATACTGCATTCCTATTCTATCATGTCTAACAAAGGCTGCTGTTACTCTTTTTCTGGTCTTACAGAAAACACAGAAATAATACTGAAGGGTGACATATAGAATCATAGAATAGTTTGGGTTGGAAGGGACCTTTAAAGGTCATCTAGTCCAACCTCCCTGCAAGGAGCAGGGACATCTCCAACCAGATCAGGTTGCTCAGAGTCTCGTCCAACCTGGCCTTGAATGTTTCCATATATTTCCATTGGATTGAAATCCCAATGTATTCTTCATTAGAATTATGTTTAAAGTATTTTAATATATATGTATATACATTTTAAAAATCTTATTTAAAGTATTATTTATAATTCTCTTTCATTATTTTAATTTAAAAGGAAAAACTGACAATAAAATAGCTACTATAGAAGTCATAAGAAGGTTACTAAGTCACAACTTTTGAATAAAAAAAAGCCTATGAAATCCATCAGGACACTTCCTGTTAAATATATTCTGCTAAAATTCTAGCATCAACTGACTTTATTCACTGATGCAAAGTCCAGAAGGGTGGTTGTGGTGAGAAAGAGAACTCCAGATTCTGACTTTTTCACTTTATACTTCAGGGATATGAAAACACATTTCATCTTGAAGTAACTATGTAACACCTGTATAGAGTGTTTGAGGTTGAACTTGATACTAAAAATTTGTTCATATTCTTGAGGGTAAAAAATGAAGCCCTAAGATTTATTAAATGATTTACAGATGTACAAAGATGTGTAGACCTTCTCAAAGGGCAGAAGCAGTAGTATGCTGAATTAAAGAAATGATCCATCTAATCTGGTATTCTAATTCCAGCACATAACAGCATTGGTAATTTCACAGGGAAAACCATAACAAAATTTTCATTATTAAGGAATTACTGAATTCTTGAGAAAGCCATCCATTACAGAATTTTCTTTCTCTATACGAGGTATACTTAAGAAGTGGTGCACAGTAAGGCTAACTAATACTTCAGTTCATCGTAGCACAGAGCAGACTTTCTGCTGCTACTGCCACTAATTTACCAGTTAAGCTTAGCACTGAATGCCAATCTGCATAGATGGTTAATTGCACCTACACAGAATGTGTTAGAGTGTTGGTACATTACCATTATTATCCTGGTATATCGTCTATTATTAGGAAGCTGAGTGCACAATCAAGAACACAGCATGCAAAATGTATATTTATTCTAACTGTGAGTCACAACGCAGAAAAAAAGCAAATATCACCACCAACAAAAAGCAATTCATAAGATACACGTAAACCCTGAGCTTATCTTTCCAAAAGGAACTTATTTCTTATTTCTGTTTTAATAGGAAGATATGCTACTTTACTATACGCTAATAACGATTTTATATATTGGATTTGGTTAGAAAAGGAGCATTTTTATGGCTTTCATTCTAACTTAGGTACTTTTTAAAATGAAAATTTTAATAGCTTTGCCCCAGTGGGGCAACGGAGTGTACCGAAAATAGCTTCCGTGATAATGCATAGAATCTAAAAATTTTTCTGAAAACCAGCAGGAAGTAATCCAGTCTGCCTGACTTAGGTGTTTCTCTCCATTTGGCATCTGCTTCTAGACCAAGTTCAACATCCACTGCTTTCATCAGTGAAAAGTCTGAGTCCCAGTTGCAGACAACGGCAGTAGTGCTCCTGCTAGAAAAGCAGCCTAGCTATTGCGACTATGCAGTGGAAACAGCTGTGTACCTGAGTAACTGATCAGCAGATGAACAACAGGTCACTGAGCGGGACTTCTCTTGCCAGCAAAGGACTAATGAAGCTCTATACAAGACATCTGTAGCATTGCAGACATGGAAACATCCAGCTAGAGGTTCATCAGAAGGTATGACATTAATTGAAAATACAGGTAATGCTGGAATTTGAAAGTACTTAGCATATGGGTAAAGCAATCAGCCCTTAAAAGCAAGCGATAAAGATGAGACAGATGATAATAACCAAGAGAAAAATGCTAAACTGACAGATTAGATATGTCTTGGATTTGGAGTGTTTTAGTCTGGGCTACTAAGCATGCAGCCCGACAATATGACAGCACTAGTACAACAGTCTTACATTAATTACTTGCCATTTACATCCAATAAAGTGACATCCATTACAAAGCTAATCTCGAATTCCATGGTTAAATTAAATGAGCACATTTTAACTTTGGAGTAATCATATAATATTGAATAGTAGGTAAACTATTCCAGGGCCAACCCTAGCATAAATAGGTTAAAGTGTCAATATCAACACATTTCTGACTTCTTTCAGTGTAGCAGCAGACTTCAAGGCTTCTGCTTTTTAGAGGAGAAATTGGAAGCTTCGAGAGCCATGTGACTGTTCTAAAGCACAGTCTTCAGCCAATGAGAATTGACGTGACCATACATGACCACAGCTCAGATTCGACTAGGGTATAAATGGAATCCTTGGGGGAGGGAGAGCTTGAGCCAGTCCTCCTTTGGAGCAGCAAGTCTGCAGCTGGGGACTCTCCTTAGGTCGGAGCACCGCCTAAGGGAACTCCTTGAGTTTGAGAGCCCTTCCTTTGTTAGGTGAGTGATTGCACATTTTGGATCATCAGAATTCCTGAGTAACACTTTGAACCTGTGGATTGTTAATGATATAGGAGTCTTAAAGCAATTTCAGTTAAAGTAGAATTAAGTTTGGATTCATTATCAATTCATTACAAATAAATCCAGTTTGAGTTTATCACCTCATCTAATTTAATTTTTGTGAGTTTCCACAACTACCTCTCAACTTACTTGGACTAAATTTGTCTGTATAAAAGTCTACGGAATGCCATGCAAAGAAATTTGTTTAACCTATAGAATGCTCTGCATGACTGTGCCCAAACACGATTAGCTTGTGTTATTGTTAGCTGATAAATTGAAGAAGGTTCTCTTAAATTTAACCCCTAGGAAAATAATTTTTATATTGATATCCCCAGCATTGCTTTCATTGTCAGCTCTGCCATGCGCAAACTATGCAAAACAATTTTTTAACTATGCAGCTGAGCACAATCAAAGTCTACCTCAGTGCTGGATAAGTTATTTCTAACTAAGAAAACCCTCATATTATGATTCACATATATTTTTAGAGCTTAATAATGTCATCTCACATTTGAGTACAGTGCTTATCTTGGATGTTGAATTATGAAATGCTGATATGCAATGCATAATCAAGGCCTTCCAAGTGAATAATGTGACAAAGGTCCATGAATATAATTAGCCTGTTTGGAAAAGGCCAAAAAATTAGGATTAGGCATATATAAAACATAACTCCAGTCATTTAGTCAAAAATTTTACAAGGAAGATGAATAATTTAAAACAACATTTTAATCTTGATGCTGACAGTAGATAACATTAAGCAGGTGATTCATTTTTACCTCATACGTGTTTCTGTTACAACATCTATAAAATGTACACACTCTTGAACTGCTATATAAATCCAATCTCATTCTTATAGCTTACACATAGTAAGATTTGTTTCAGAATTTTGCAACTGCCTTCAGATAGAGAACTATTGTCACAGGACTTACGATACACATTTCACAGCCTATTTGTGGCATTTCATAGTCAACAATATCTGAGTAGAACCTATTATTTTTCATAAAATGTCATCATTGACATTGATTACCCTTTATTTCCACTAGTGTAGGAATATCATTCTTTTGAAGTACAGCCTAACAACTATATTCTACAAATTAAGGTATGCACACTCAATGCAATTTATATGATGTTTCTTCCATAATGAGCCTGAGCATTAGAAAAATTAGAAAGACCATGGAAAAAAATATCTGTGCTACTCTCCAACAAAATTGGGAGGGACATATTTTTTATGTTCTTAAAACTACTTTTGTAAATGTTATAATGGTTATTTCTCTACATGCATTATTTTGGCACAGAATTCCATGCAGTGCTTCTTTTCCTCCCAACTTTTATCAGTAATTACTTAATGAACCATTCTTGAATAATTTGTGTACCTATACTGCCTTGCCATATTACTGTAGATTATTCAAGCCTTGCTCTGAAAAAATAATTATTTATTGTCAAATCCTTCAACAGTTCTTAATGAATGGAATTCTTTATTAATAAAACTACATTTTCATAATGTCATTTGAAGAGGGTAAAAGAGAATTATCCTATTTTATAAATGGAGAAATTGGGCACAGACAAATGAAGAAGGCTCTACAGAAAAATGAAGAAGGCCTTACTTTGGGAACTTTATCACATGCCTCATCTATTAGCAAAAAATACCTTAAACTGAGTTTAAGATGCTCAAGGAACAGCTTTCTATTTTCAGGTATGACAGTTTTTTCAAATAGTCCTAAGGTACTCTAGCTGGGCAGTCAGAAAATAAAGAATGCAAGTAGAGAAAGAACTGGATGAAGTAACTTCTAATATCAGGTAGAAAAGATTCTGGAAACAGCAGGAATCAGATCTAAATCTTTAGGACAGCATTCCAGAATCTTACTGGTGATGATGTGCATCCTCATAAACGAAAGAGGGTCAGGGACTGATCTCTGACCCTGCCAGTGGCACAGCCCAGATACATCACATTGACCCTAGCTCCCCTCTGAACCCCTTGTGGAGTCCCTGTGATCAGAAGACATTATTTTTATTGGAGTGTAGGTGGGACAGTGTCAATTCAAAGTGTCTGAAATTATGTGAAGGTTGTGTGACAACTGATCAAATTAATGTTTCTCTAAGATGAAAGTGAGGCTATGCATAGATTACAATGGACTATGGCACAAGGCAGCAAGACATTCTAGGAGCATATAGTCTGATGGAGTAGTACTGGAGGATTATATGGAGTAGAAGAAATTAAATCTGGATCAGTCATGTCCATGCTGCCTACCAGGAGTGGTCCCTAGCACACAGAATTTCAATGACTAGGGACTCTATCAGACATTTTATCTGCACTACTCAGGTTAAGAGTGCAATGTCCATGACCAGGTGGCATCAGTGAGGGCATTAATCAAAATGAACAGCTCCTCACTGACACAGAAAAAAAAAAGTTTATAAGAACTTCATTCTTATTTGTATACTTAAAGAACAGAATTATTTTTAATAATATGTAGCAGCTCTTGTTATTTTCAAAGGAGAATGTTCAGTAGGTATTTATTTACTTCTAGTCACAGTTTATTTACTTGTACTCCCAACTGCATTTTTTAATTTCTGAGACATTCAGAAGTCTGTTACTCTATTTGCCAGCCATTTTGAAAAGCTAGGTGTAAGCTGTGAGATGAAAACACATATTTCTGAATTTTAAATCCTACTACTTAATATGGCTTAAAATATGACCTCAGAAACACTGCTAATTAAAGAGTTCCCACTGATGTCTCATCGTTTAGTATACTTCTCTGATGTTTATTACCACTACATAAATTGTTATTTTTAAAGTTTAAAATATAATAGAAAATACTTAGGTTTTCCTCTTCATTATTTTCACTGTGTTAAGAAAGGCTTTTTGTCTTTGTACGATCCCAAAAAATAAAGAAAAAATATCCTTTCAGATTAAAACTTACTCTCACACTATGCTTAATAGAACAGTATATCTATTTGCTTCTAGTACCCTGAATACATTTTTATGTGTTGTGCCGTTATGCATGAAAAATGCTGTAACTTCAGACCAGAAAATAGTATACTTATCTCTCTGTGCTTTATGTTATATAATTGATCCAAATACAAAAGCACTGGGTTGGTTTTTTATTTTTTTCAGAAATAGACAAATGATTTAACTTTTTAATTAAACTTTAAAGCTTTTAATTAAATGCCTAAATTGCAAAGAACTGTTTCTGTTTAAACTGTCTTTAGATTGCTGGATATGTATTTTCCTATTGCATCTCCTCTGACCTGGAAAGTAACAAAGAGCAATAAATCACATTCTTACTTCTTAATTGGTACCATTAACACTTCTTTAATTATCCAGGCAGACAATCACTGATTGTGCTAATGCTGTAGGTAAAACAGAAACTGATGCTTTTAAATCCAATTCTGTCACTAATGTATTTCGAATGCTTTTAAACTATCCACGAGCTGAATAACTTCATTTTCTTGTTTCCCACATTGTTGTCGCACTATACATTCAATGTATTTCCAAGGGAAGTGGCGCAGTGGATACAGCACAGCTTTAAAGAACTCTGCAGTCTTTTCATCTGACATTAAGCTGAGGTGACCTTGAGGAAGCAGCTTTCATTCTTTACACACTGGACACTTCTGTACCTTCTCTATAATAAACTCTTTGATATATGGAGCGTTTCTGTGTCTGTGCCCAGAACTTCATGTTTGTGGTCCCAGCGAGGGACTCCAGACACCACTCCTGTGCTAGAAATAAGAAAATATTTACAATTACACCAACATGTAGCTCTCTTCAGTGGGTTTATTTTGTTTGGGGAGAGAGAACAGAACTGCCATCAGTCAACACACTAGCATGGACAACCACACCAAACTGTAGAAATCAAATGTATCAATAAATACCAAAGATATTGATCCAATTTCTTTTAAGTTTTGAATCTCAACTATGAAGGACATTACCTTTCCATGGAATACCCACTTTCTTTTTATATCTTATAATGTTGCTCTACATACTAACGCTGTAGACCAGCAGAACTCTGTTAAAAGTACTTTATATTATTTAAGTGTGTGGTGGTTTAGCCCGGATCACCACACAGTTTATTGCTCACCCTCCCCCTACCCAGCAGGATGGGGGGAGAGAAGTTGGGAAGAAAGGAAAACTCGTGGGTTGAGATAAAAACAGTTTACTAAAAATACTAAAAAACTACAAAGCTAACAGAATATAAGGATATTAATATATACAAAATATACAAAATGAACAATGTACAGTTTCTCACCACCTGATATCCGAATGACCGACGCAGCCCGTCCTGAGCAGCGATCACAGAAACGACACCGAGCAGCAAGCAAAAGGGGGGGGGCAAGCTAGCAAGGTAGAGGGAATGATGCCAGCAAGCAAGAGAGAAGAAAAGGATGACAAGGGTGCCCGAACGGATACCCGAATGGAACGGATGCCAGAAAAGAATTGCCCCTTCCCATGGGCCACCCCCCACTTATATACTGAGCATGACGTTTAAGGCATGGAATACTCTCTTTGGCCAGTTTGGATCAATTATTCTGTCTGTCTTTTGCCCAGCTTCCCGCATCTGCACGTTAACAAGACTTTAACGAGACTTGGAAAGCCAGACAGTGTCCTTGGTCTCATTAACAACAACTTGTATCATCAGAGTGTTTTTATCAACATTCTTCACACATGAAATCCAAAACACACCTGCTACTGAGAAGGAAATTAACTCCATCCCTCCTGAAACCAGGACAAAGTGCTAGCCATGATGTCAGATTCTGTCCCCAGATACAGATTTGGTGGATGGTGGTGGCAAAGGGAAGGAGGAGTGGGACTCCTCCCTGAAGGAGAGCAGCCCAGGAGCTGACGGTTAGAGCTGTGCTCTCACTGACAAGGATGCAGTCCCACAAGAGGGACTGCATGGTGATAACATGCAGATATCATGATGGGAATCTGTTAGAGAACACCCAACCAGGATGAAGAGGGAGACGAAATATTCTGTAAGCAGCTAGAAGTCTCACAGTCTCTAGCCCTTGTCCTTATGGGGGACTTCAACTCACCAGATATCTGCTGGAAATACAATACAGCAGACAGGAAGCAGTCTAGGAGCTTTCTGGACTGTGTGGAAGATAACTTCCTGACACAGTTGGTGAGGGAGACAACTAGGGAAAGCACCCCACCGCCCCACTGGACCTGTTGTTTGTGAACAGAGAAGGACTTGTGATGGTTGTAGGCCATCTTGGGCACAACAATCATGAAATGATAGAGCTTTTGATTCTTGGAGAAATAAAGAGGGGAGTCAGCAGAACTGCTAACTTAGACTTCCAAAGGGCAGACTTTGGCCTTTTTAGGATTCTGGCTGACAGAGTCCCTTAGGAGGCAGTCCTGAAGGGCAAAGGAGTCCAGGAAGGCTGGACATTCTTCAAGAAGGAAATCTTAAAGATGCAGGAGCAGCCCATCCCCACATGCCAAAAGACAAGCTGGTGGAGAAGACGACTGGCCCAGCTGAATAGAGAGCTTTGGCTGGAACTCAGAAGAAAACGGAGGGGTTATGACCTTTGGAAGAAGGGGCAGGCAGCTCAGGAGGACTACAATGCTGTTGTGAGGTTATGCAGGGAGAAAATTAGAATGGTCAAAGCCCAGCTAGACCTTAATCTGGCTACTGCCATAAAAGACAATAAAAAAATGTTTCTATGAACACATTAACAACAAAAGGAGAGCTAAGAAGAATCTTCATCCTTTATTGGATGCAGGGGAAACACAGTGACAAAGGACAAGGAAAAGGGTAAGGTACCTAACGCCTTCTTTGCCTCAGTCTTTAACAGTACCCAGCCCCATGAGCTGGAAGATAGGGACAAGGAGCAGGATTAAGTCCTTGTAATCCAAGGGCAAATGGTTAGCGAACTTCTACAGCACTTAGACACACACAAATCTATGGGGCTGGCTGGCATCCACCCAAGAGTACTGAGGGAGCTGAGGGAAGTGCTCTCCAAGCCACTTTCCATTATTTACCAGCAATCCTGGCTAACCAGGGAGGACCCACTTAACTGGAGGTTTGCAAATATGATGCTCATCAACAAGAAGGGCTGGAAGGAGGATCCAGGGAACTACAGGTTTATCAGCCTTACCTAAGTGCTGAGGAAGGTTATGGGGCAGATCATCTTGAGTGCCATCATGCGGCACATACAGGACAACCAGCTGATCAGGCTCAGTCAGCATGGGTTTGTGAAAGACAAGTCCTGCTTGACCAATCTGATCTCCTTCTATGACCAGGTGGCCCACTTAGTGGATCAGGGAGAGGCTGTGGACGTTATTTACCTAGACTTTAGTAAAGCCTTTGACACCGTTTCCCACAGCATTCTCCTGGAGAAACTGGCTGCTCATGGCTTGGACAGCTGTACTCTTCACTGTGTTAAAAACTGCCTGGATGGCCAAGACCAAAGAGTTGTGGTGAATGGAGTCAAATCCAGCTGGCGGCCGGTCACAAGCAGTGTTCCCCAGGGTTTAATATTGGGGTCAGTTCTGTTTAATGTCTTGATGAATGATTTGGACAAGGGCATCGAGCTCACCCTCAGGAATTTTGCAGACAAGACCAAGTTGGGCGGGAGTGTTTATCTGCTTGAGGGTAAGAAGGCTCTACAGAGAGATCTGGACAGGCTGGATCGACAGGCTGAGACCAATTGTATGAGGTTCAACAAGGCTAAGTGCCAGGTCCTGCACTTGGGTCACAATTCCTCCATGCAGTGCTACAGGCTTGGGGAAGAGTGGCTGGAAAGCTGCCACTCTTGGCCTTTTCCTGTGGAAAAGGACTTGGGGATGCTGGTCAACAGCCGGCTGAATATGAGCCAGCAGTGTGCCCAGGTGGCCAAGAAGGCCAACAGCATCCTGGCTTGTATCAGGAATAGTGTGGCCAGCAGGAGTAGGGAAGTGATCATCTCACTGTACTCAGCACTGATGAGGCCACACTTCAAATACTGGGTTCAATTTTGGGGCCCTCACTACAAGAAAGACATTGAGGTGCTGGAGCGTCTCCAAAGAAAGGCAACAAAGCTGGTGAAGAATCTAGAGCACAAGTCTTACAAGGAGCAGCTGAGGAAACTGGGGTTGTTTAGCCTGGAGAAAAGGAGGCTGAGGGGAGACCATCTTGCTCTCTACAACTACCTGAAAGGAGGCTGCAGCAAGGTGGGTGTTGGTCTTTTCTCCCAAGAAACAAGCAATAGGACAAGAGGAAATGGCCTCAAGTTTCACCAGGGGAGGTTTAGATTAGATATTAGGAAAAATTTCTTCATTGAAAATGTTGTCAAGCATTGGAACAGGATGGTTGGACTCCATGATCTTAAAGGTCTTTTCCAACCTAAATGATTCTACGATTCTAATAAATTTCTTCATCAATGCAGTGCACGTCAGGTCAAGCACTAAATGTAGACTAGGGTTTATCTGGAAAGTCCAGTCAGTAAAAGCAGCAAACTGGGCCAGAGAAAGACCTAGACAAGGCTATGACATATGTCCAAGGTCCCTGTAACAAACAAGGCTGCAGACCTGTGCCACGGGCCTAAGGTCTGTGCAGAACACAGGGCTTCCTACAGCATAGATCCAAGGCCTCTCCCAAAGACCAGTCAGTATCTCTGAAGAAATGCAGTACGTCCCCACTGTATCCTTACTTTGCAATTTAAAAAAATGCAATCTGATTCTTTCCAAAGGGTTTCCATCACAAATTCCTGCTGCAACTGATGCCCAAGGAAAAGAAGGATGTCAAGAAAACTGAGGAATATGTCTTAATTCTCCTCTGATTGGGTAAAGGCTAGGCACTGTTGACTGGGCATGCTCTGTCTCAGCTAGATTTAAGCAAACACTGTAAAATCTGCATCTAGTGGAAGCCTGTTCAGCACTGGATGCCTGAATCAACCATTGAAGTTATCTTTCTATTTTAAGCAACAATCTCAACCTTTTAATGAAGTGATATATTTTAAAATCCATTGGCAGTATAAAATATGGTAAGAATAGAGATGTGCTAATGCACACAAAATTGATTTGTTTTCTTTACAAGAAAAAAAAGTATAGCTATAAAGCTAAAAAGAATTTGGTCCACTTTTTTTTTATATGCACAGCACCTCATACAATGCAAACTTTTCTTGCTTCAAGTGCATCCTTGAGGAAGCTGCCAGGTTGTGTTAGTTGTCAGATTAAGAGTGAAGCAAAGAAATTATTAGATTCTCATTCTCTTTCTCTGCCATTTATCTACGGAGATTTTTAAAAGTTCTTTCTTTTATTCTCTAAACACAAAATGTCAGCTAAGTATAAAAGATGCCAACTTGGTATAGCCCTTACTTCATATTTATTAAATCAATTGAGCTATTTCACTAGAACTCAATGTTAAATCTGAGTATCACCTAAGAAATAACCTAAAAAAAAATTATGAATCCTAAAATCCAGTCTTTTGTTACTGTAACATAACAATTACCATACATTTCTTAACACACTCTCAAGTTTGCATTTCTATCCTGGTAACAGCTACTTTATGCTACTCTACTATTTATCTGAAATATCAGATGAGATTAAAGCTCATTATAAAGTAAAATAAAATCACTTGGATAAGGCAAAAGTCAAGCCAAGCCAAGATAAAACATATCATTTTATTCTTACATTTTAAGGATTTTTGTATTTCATTAACAATTTGGTGTTAAATTTGCGCTGCTGAATAACACCATCACACAATGCTGGCACAAATTACTCAGCCTTAAGGGGGAAAAGGAGGTGGCATGTTTTCAATGTAAAATCAAAACAGTTAATGAAGGTTCACACTTCATCTGTACTGAATTTCTGATGAAGAATACCATTAATTCACACTTGAATTTGCATACACAAAATTAACATTTTTACTCTAGACCAGAAAATTACCAGTCTTATATAATGAATCTGCAATCAGCTTGAGTGATTGATAGGAAATACAATCAAGGTTTTATGCAACTTTAATTTTATACTTTAGACTTGATGTGCAAAATATCCAATAAGGAAAGAACATTGGTCATTGTAATATGCTTGACAAATTAAACTCCATAAGTTAAAACATTCACTGAACAGATTTAAACTAACAGTCCATAATGCTTTGAGAAAAATATTCAGACAGCTATTGTTTTTCTGAAGATCACAGAATCATAGAATGATTTGGTTTGGAAGGGACCTTACAGATCACCTAGCTCCAACCCCACCTGCCAAGGGCAGGGACACTTTCCACTAGACCAGGTTGCTCAAAGCCCCATCCAGTCTGGTCTTGAACACTTCCAAGGATGGGGCGTCCATGCAGATGCTTCACAAAGTCTGCCCAATTATGAAAACATTAATTGCACCAAAATAATATATGAAAAAAAGGACTCTGAAGGTAGAGTTTAAGGTAAAAGAAAGATTTTTGAAGTATATTGGTAATGAGAAATTCTAATTAGAGAATATATCCATTATTACATTTGAGTGCACTCTCACTAAGTGTACAGATGACACCAAGCTGAGTGATGCAGTTGATACACTTGAGGGAAGGGACGCCATTCAGAAGGAGCTAAACGCTAAATTGAAAAGGCAATGGAGAATTTTGTGGTAGAGTACAAGATGGATTTTGGCTATCCAAATTCTATACAACATTTTCAGCAATTATTTTGAAATAAATCACTCCCAATTACATAACTAGGAAACACAAAGATCACTGGAATGATAATTATGAGGCCATGCACTCGCACTTCTATGTACAATTGATTACTACTCACAAGGGATCTCAGTTCTCCGGCCCAAAGAGATCTCACCAGGGCCATTTATCTGTAGTATAAATTCAGTTCCATCTCAGATGGTGGCAACAGGCTTCCTAAACTGGGAAAACCAGATTTAGGGACAGAAGAGCTGGCTTGCACCTCTACAGGCAACACAGGCATGATATCGAGGCAGCTGTTCATGTCTACCTTTTTTTCCTGGGTTATCTCTCTAGGCCCCACATTTGTTCTCCAGTAAAGGTCTATGTATAATGCAAAGGCTTATTTTTTCTGGGAAAAAACCCTCAGAAACACAACTCTTTTCCTAATCAAATCCCTGATCACAATTTTATTGTAAAAAATACCAGCTCTGATCCCACTCAATTCAGTCTAAAAAAGCAGGAGGGAGATAAAGCAAGTGCGAACAGTTTGCAACATTCCACAGACCATTGCCTGTACCTTCTTTCCTTAACTACTCATATTCGCTTTTTTTAATGGAGGAAAGAAGTTCAAAAGATCAATTCTATCCAGAAGGCAGTCAGATTGACTTTTACACTTTCTTCATGTTTGCTTATCATCATTCTATACAGGCAAGAAGCAATACAGTAGATACAAACCTTCTACAATCTTAGAACAGTGAGTATGTTCATATTTTTTAAAATAGCTGCTTATAAGCCCATCAAAAAACATGTTTACTGCAAATACACAACAACACATACTGACAAACACCTCTGGCACACATTGGCACTCTTCTTGGGACACGCAAACCTAAAGTACATAGCAAAGATAGCTGGACAATCTGATTTTTATGCCACCAGAACTCATCTTGAAAGAATTTCTAAACCACAGTTTAAAGCAGATTTGAAGGCTGTAATATTGGTTATATAATTAAATATAGCAAAATAAGGCTAACCAAGTCTAACTTAGGGTAAACCATTCTGATTAGTATTGCAAAGGCAGGGAAAACATTTTCAGCAAAATATACACTAATTTCTAGCGTTCATAACTTGGCAGGCTGCTAGATAAAAGGAGAGAGAGAGTTTTTTAAAAAGAAGCAGAAAACTGATTCATTCCTTAAAGACCATCTTCATGTTGTAGGGAGTTGGGCCATAATATTTGAATTCCCCAATAATGCAGTATACATTATTAGGTTCCTGCTGTGAGTGTTTTGAAATGTTACCCATGGCAACACTAATAAAAAGGTTACTTTTACTTCTGGTTTGTTGTGGCTTTATGCACTGCAGGTATTTTCATTGTGAAAGTAAATATCTTGGTAGTAATCATTCCATGAGTTCTGATTCCCTTAACTTTTAATGGAACATGATGGCAGATTGAGAATAATTATTTGCTCTATAGAGTTTTTGCTAACTTAATCAAAATAACTAGGAGGAATCTGGACTTCTGTATGAATAACATTATGTCCAAGCAAGGGACTATGAAGCCATCCCATCCACTAGGACATAAACAACAAAATAATTAGATCACAGCATAACGGCAAAGCTAAAATTAGGAAGATCAGATCATAAACAGTGATTTCAATGAATTTACTGATTTATTCCATCTCAGGATATTTACACTAATCAGGACCAAATTAATCCTTAGTGAACCTTGATGGTCCTCAGTCTCATCTTTGAATATTGTATTGCTAAATGAAATCTATCTGTTTCTTTAACCATACAGCAAGCAGTTAAGTTCACAGCAAGCCAAATTTTAGGAACTGATTCTATCTATAGGCTATGTTCACAGATATCTTGAGGCTTATTTGCCTTTGAGAAAGAATATAGATTTTTGAAAGGCAAAAGCTTTTGAAGGCCTATGTTCTGCACATCAAACAGGTTTGTTGTGCAGTTGTTGGCAGTGAATATTAAAGTTCTTTAATTACAAGTACTAGTTAATTGTGGTCTTTTATATGACCTATTCCCATTTCCTGCAATGAATATCTTCTTTTAGTTTTAAAAAAATAGTTATGCAAACTGAATCTATATTTTTGTTAATAGTAATTGGAATACTGTGCAATACATTTGATTGTTAGAGACTACTGTCCCATGTCTTGACAATTTAGTTGTTAAAATTTGTTTCTTCAAGGGTATCAGAGTCTGCTGAACAGAGAAAAGGATTCAGGTCAGCCACTACTTGAACAAACCTTTCAAAACCTGTAAACTGATGAGGATCTTGGGTCTCAACAAGAATCTCTGATGAGAGCTGCCTTTATAATTTGCCTTGTCATGAAGACTTCTACTGTAACATCAGACTTGTCTTCCTGACATCAGATATGAAAAAATAAGACAAGACAGAGCACAGAGAATCTTTTCAAAACTCTTACCACATAGGTAGATTTGAGGAGCCTACCTAGAAGAAGCAGGTTTGCAACATATCAAGTTACGGCTCCTCAAATCACAACTGTCCTATCTTTTCATAAACAAGAACATTTGTTTGGAACGCACACAGATTATTATTACTCTTCCCATATTTAAATACTATATCCACTTCTACTTCCCTAGATATACACAATTAAGTCTTCAAGATAGTTACACAGATTAGATATGCTGCATATGTTACATTTTATGAAGTAATGTTCAGCTAGCTATTTCAGGAAGTAATTAGAGTATTTAATATTATGCACAAGATAATTAGGAAAATCGACTACTAATGGATTAAAAAGGTAAACAGCCTAAGTCAACACCGTTCAGAATGTATGTACTTCATTCATGGTGCATTTTCTAGCACTCCTAATACACAGTCAAATTAATCATGTCAGTAGATGCCCCTAGATCAGAAGTGATTAACCCATCTAATTGCTGCAGATTGCAAAGTTTTTCAGGAGAGATATCATTTATTATAAAATATATGGAGGGCTCTCTTCCTCACAACGTTCACTTCTTTTATTTATTTTTGTTTGTGTGCACATGCAAATTCTACATGCTTAGTCTTTTTGAGTCATATTTCTGGTTAAAAATTGTTAAATCAGTACTTCTTATTTCCATTCTTCATACGATCAGGTCACTAAACTGAAATAACAAACAGCGAGATAATTGAAACGGGTATTTTTCAAAATAACTTAAACCAACAGAAACCATTAAAAGTTTATCACAAAATAAATAAATGCTAAAACTAGCTATCCATCTTTTTATGATCTTACCCACTTTGAAGTGCTTTTATAAGTGCTCTCTTTATTGATTTATTTGTCCCCCAGAAGAGAGCAATAAAACTACCTGGCCAGTCTGAACATTTTAGCACCACAAAATATAAACCTATGTATCTCATAAGGACTCAGGCTTTTAAAATGTTGACATTTTTATTTCTGTTTCACCATTTAGGTTGTCTAATCTGAGACATGAACAAGCAAAATGGAAAATCCTTGAAAAACAGGATTTCAATAAAGGCTGGTGGCCAAGAGGAAAAAGCCTTTATTGAACTTCTATTTTACATTATTTTCAAACTGTCAAGGTATGACTTTGCTCCGACTCAAACTTTAAAAAGTGGTAAATCTAATCAAATTAATGAATTTAAGATGTACACTTCCATTTTAGGCCCTTGTCATAGTTTAGTCCCGCTCAGGATGAAGCTATGTACTCTCTCACTCACTCCCCCCACCCCTCTCTCTTCCAGGATTAACTTAATTTCAATTATCTCTACCTCCTTCCCCTTGCCCTGCCCCCCGAGCGGCACAGGGGGGAATAGGGAATGGAGGTTGTAGTCAGTCCATCACACGTTGTTTCTGCTGCTCCTTCCTCCTTGGGGGAAGAACTCCTCACATTCCTCCCCTGCTCCAGTGTGGGGTCCCTCCCACGGGCTACAGTTCTTCATGAGCTGCTCCAATGCAGGTCATTTTTGCATGGGGTGCAGTTCTTCTGGAATGGCTGCCCCAGCGGGCCCTCCACAGGCCACAGCCTCCTTCAGGCATCTGCCTGCCACAGCGTGGGGTCCTCCATGGGCTGCAGGTGGATCTCTGCTCCTCCGTGGGCCTCCATGGGCTGCAGGGGGACAGCCTGCTCCACCATGGGCTGTACCATGGGTTGCAGGAGAATCTCTGCCAAGAGCAGCATTACTCCTCCCCCTCCTTCTTCATTGACCTTGGCATCCACAGCTGTTCTTGTTTTCTCACAAGAAATTCTTCACAACCAGCTCAGGCAGATGCCTCTCAGGATCTCTTCACATCTCATCTCCTCTCCACTTCTTGCAGCTGGGCCGGGCTGAGTCAGGCCCTGATGGCCACCTGGCGGGAGGCCAGAGGGTGAGGCCTGCAAGGCCTACAAGGCTCACGCCTCCTCTTCTCTGCCCCCCACTTCAGCTTCTTCACATCTTCTTTTTCTTTTTTTTTTTCCCCCTTCTTAAATACCTTATCGCAGAGGCGTTATCAGGGAACATTTTGTCACCAATTGGCTCGGCCCCGGCCAGCAGCGGGTCCACTCTAGGCCCATCCAAGTCCACTGGACAAAGGGGAGTGACTTCTAGCAGCTTCTTGCAGAAGCTGCCGCCGTAGTTCCCCTCCTCACTAAACAAAACCAACACAGATGTTTTTTCTTGTAGCTCAATCCAGGACCTATCTGAGGTTCCCAATGCAATGTGTGGAATTAGAGGACTGTTAAGGGAAAGATAGTTAACTATGTGCTAGACTAGATGGTAGATACATGAACTTGCAGGCATGTGCATCTCATTATAGAAATTTGTATAACTAATATGTTACATAGAGGCCCATCCCAGTTTACTGTGCTCAGCATACAGATCCAGCAGGCAAAATGGCATATTAAAGTGGGAGAACATCTCTCCATCATTCTCCTTTGAAAAATAAGCTACAAAAAAAAAAATTACATTGTTTATATTCTCTTGGCTTTGTATTAAAAGGACAAAATGTTATATATTTTCTTTCATTTTGATTACTCAGAACCTTTCTCTGGATCTTATTTCATCTGCATTTCGTTTAAACATATTCATCTTTTTTTTTTTTCTCACAGAGCTTCTCAAGAAATGCATAAATATGACATCATTAGGGACTAGAAGAGGTACAATCTGTACCAGAATGGAAGTTAAAGTCTTTATAACTCACGGTATTTGACAATGTTATTTGTTCTTGTAACCCTTCTTAAACATACTGTTTGAGAAATATTAATTAGAAAGAGTATCCAAATAATGTTTAGTTAACAGTGAAAAAGCATTGTATAATTATTAACATCCACTTTATTATAAAACTGTGTTAGAAGATAGACCCTCTCTGCAGCACAGTTTGGGAAGAACTTGTTTAACAGTTTTCCAGGCCTCCAGTATGAAATTTAGTACAGAATAGTAGGTAACTTTAAAACATTCACTATAAACAAACTACTAGCTAACACAATAATTTAATTCTTCCAGAACCAGAAAATTCAACATATCTGGCATTTAAAGTACTTAGTTATATAGTCTTCAGTATTTTGTCAATTCCTGCCTTTACAGCCTTTCGCTGTTAAATGAGATAATCACCTGAGATGACACTGGTAAGAGAAATGCCTAAGTCGGTGTGTTGGCTCGGCTGATTCAGTGACCACGATCAGCCATACTTCTTCACCATGTTACAAAAAACAATGGACTTGTAATGCTCGTCATTTAACTAGTCACATATGAGGGCTATCAGATACAGACTGGCATTCCATCCCTTCAGTTGCTTTGTAATACAGTTAAAAACCAGAATCATTACTTATTTTTGCAATTTTTTTTTTCTTAGTGTACAAGGAATTCCAGCAATAAAGAATTCTGAGAACGTTTTGGACAAGTCGTGACCCTACTAGTCAGCAGAAAATAGCATGAATGTTAGAGCAATTGAGCTAGGTAGCAAACAGGTACCTGGCTGGCAGCAGGGCTAGGGAGTAGAAAAGGCAGTGCAGCCGCACTGGGCACTGATTTTGAAGAGTTTAAGATGTAAAACATAAATAAAATTACAAAACAGTAAAGAGTGGAAAAATAAGAAAAGAAAAAATCGTCATGGTCTTACAAAAATAATTCAAAATATAGTAGTGCATTTCTTTTCTGGACATATTCTGGTGGGAATCCTAATGACACTTTAAGTTTTGCCTATAAGAGTTCTATTTCCTGATAGGGCTGAAGAGGTCTCAAGGTAAAGTTAAAAATAATGCATTAGCCATCCAAATTGGAGTTGTGCTGCAGACCATATGTAAAAAAAAAAAAAAAAAAAGAACTTACAGAAATATAACAAGGCAGCCCTTAAAAATAATGCATACCAAGCAACCTGTTCTTCTTGGCAGGCATTGCTGATTGGAATGCCAGGGCTCCAAAAAGCTCTTTATTAAGGTGTAACAAACTGTGAAAGTAGATTTCTGGAACAGCAACCATAACTGCAACAATACAATGCTACTTCTAAAAGAACTGGATGAATGTAATTCTAAATCACTGTAATAAGCAAATGTCAATGGCCAGGAGCAGGCAAAAAGCAATTTAAGACTAAAAACAGAGTCATAAAATATTCAGGGAGGCCAGAGGATTAGCACTCAAAGCAAGTAGCATTAATTATGACTTCTAAGCAGAAAAATTTGCTGATAGACCAAACGTCAATTAACAGCAATTGCTCTGAGCCAGGTTTTAAACATAGTACATGAAAACAGTAATTATACAATGTTATACAGTAAGAGATGACACAAAGTTGAGATCAAAGGTTAATTCTACAATTGCCTACACCTTGGACTGACAACATTCCAAGAACATTAAAGCCAGCAATGATAAATAGATAACAGATAAATATAAAGAGAAGGAAAAATGGACACACATTTTCAGAAACAAAATAGCAGGGCGTTAATGAAAATGTGGCTAGCAAAAGGCTTACAGTTGGAAGAGCTTTTTTCCCACACATTCACCCCAAAATAATCAGGAGTCTCATGGAAAGTGATAATGCTCTAGACACTCAAAGGAAACTTAAATCTGCCCCTCAGAACATCTGGAGGTGATGTTAATTTATGTGCAATATGATTAAAAATCTAAATCAAGAAAAACAAATTTTCCACTTTAATAGAAAGCTGATATAAAGCAAAAGCAATTTTCAAAGAAGCTAAAGCATAATTCAGAGAGCTACAGCATTTAGATTCAAATAAATCATAATTAACCTGATATGGATTATTTTCCACATGACATTATCATAGATTACAATGATTGTAATAGTGTTCCCAACAAGAAGATCTAAAACTTGCACAAATAAAAGAAGACAAAAACTTGTCAAGCATCTGGGGTTTTTTCTTTATAACTTAATTTTGAGAAATAATAGAGAAATGAAAAAGCTATAAAACCAGTGTGATATAAGGATTCATCAATAAATAAGTTTAACTCATGGCTCAAAAACTCCTTTAACCAAAATCTTAAAAAGCTTTCTTCAGCTCAGATAAAAAAGAATAAAGAGAGTAGCAACTGAAGAACTCATAGCAAGCTTTGGAAAGACCACAGTCACAAGAAAAGCTGAAAATCATAAATGAATTGCACAAACATGATACTAGAATACCCAGCATAATACAAACAAAGTAATATAGTTGGAAACCTAACACAAAGGGTATTTGCAGATGAAAACACAATCACTGTGTATATATAAGTATGACAAAATGCCTCTAAAAAAACATGGTTTTCAATAAATTACGAAGGAAGAA
Source organism: Ardeotis arabs (assembly GCA_011801015.1). NCBI lineage: Eukaryota > Metazoa > Chordata > Aves > Otidiformes > Otididae > Ardeotis > Ardeotis arabs. Next base: position 23,591 of record JAAGAY010131900.1, read on the forward strand.
AGTTGGACTCAGTAATGAATAACATACCATTTAATTAAAAAAACAATAATTAAAAACAAACCGAGCAGTGATAACCTAATAAATATCAACAATGAGTTTGACTGATGAAGTGTGCTGACATTTTATCTTATCAAAATACAAAAAAGGTCAGCTTGAAGCTATGGAAGCTGAAGTAGCAGGCAGCATTCCTACCCAGAAGTCCATACACTTACCAGATATCAATCCTAAGCACAATTACCAAGGAGTTAAGGAAATAGCAAAAAGCTCTTACCATAAACATAGTAGATTTTGAAAATGCATTCCATTTCATTCATGGTAATTCATTGCACAACACAGGCAAATATAATGATGTGCTAATAAATAATTAATACCATTAAGACTTTAGATCTTGCACCCAGTTAAGATTGTACACTCAAACAAAGCCCAGGCTTAAGCAAATGGTTCAATATAACGTCAAGTGGTGTAAAGAACACATCTTTCCTGCTTGACATGGCCACTCCCTTAATTTTAAGAAAAATCCCACTTAGACAAAACAGTAGCATTGTGTTGCTCCACAGGAGGAGCACACAAGATGTAAATATGTCTAATAAAATAGCTCTTGGAAGTAACAGCTTAACCAACATGCAAGCAAGGAACAAAAATAATAGACCATCCCAAACCAAAATTAAAATACAAAAGTCTAATGAGGACTTCTTCAAATCAAAACTCAACATAACCTTAGAAGACAAGGAACATGAGAATTGAGTTAATTCACCTATTTTGTCTGTAACATGCAAGCATGTGGGGACATCAACAAGGAAATTATATTAAATCTGCAAGATGGAATCTTAATAGTTAATAACAGTTTTGCTTTAAAAAGTCTTCAACTTAAATTTCATGTCTTTAATTAAAATTTTATTTTTGCTCTTAACATATAGATTTCAAAGCTGAAAATCTTCCAGAAGAATAATCTCTGAAAAAAAAATCTAAGAAAATTTGTAGATATAAATCTAACAAACACAGAATTTTCCCAGACATCTCCACCTCCTTCTAAAATTCAAAGGAGACAGAAACATGAGAAGGTTGCAGCAGGTAAAGCCGAATCACCTTCTGCGACAGGTGCTGGATAATATTGAAGTGCTGGAAATTTCAGGCAGAGTGACTTTAACAGCACAAATAACCACAAAGGACATTCATGGACATTAAATCTTTCCTTATGCCCAGGCTACTTCTGGTGTTCTGGGAAGAACTGTTTGTATGTTGTTCTGAAAGAAGTTAATGGAATACACAGATGTTTCTCTTTGCAGTTCATTAAGTTCACCATTACCTGAACATTTTCAGCATTGTTAATCCAGAACTGTATTTATTAGTTAGCATGAGTTTGTTACATTGGTATTCCACTGTTAACAGGGAGGCTGTACATAAAGCTGCATTTGAAAATGGTCCAAAAGAGTTACTAATGAACAACACAATTTTATGGATAGATATGACACTGGTATTTGGAGGTTTAAAGGCAACTATTAAATGGATGGCCTCACCAACATCATGCTACCATAAATTAAAACAATTATTATTTATCTATCAGTCTTTTATATGCTATTTATATAATAGAATCTTAAGCACAGAATATACTCCAAGGCATTTTACCTTTGGAAATGCCATCAAGTAACTACTATTTGTACTTCTAGTTTTTATCACACAAATAGGAAACAAGGTCAGAAATGTTAAAGTATTCTTTCCTACATACACATCTGAAACTATCCTGGCCACAGTATTTATATAACCTAACAAAAAATTCCAAAATACAAAATTAGCCAGGCAAAACTATATTTGGAGATTTTCCTCATGAAATTTCTCACACATTCAGTCTTGTTTGTGATACTTATGACAGAAAGATAACAGTTACTTTTTCTGCATAAAAGGATTTAAAATTCCAGATACCAAGATGTTAATATTAAAGTTTAAAATAGGTTTTTAATGCAATATATGTATCTATATTACATATAGATAAAAAATTCTCATTGGTTCATATTGTAGGCAGTATGTAGTACCCATATCAAACTTTACAAAATATCATGTTGAAGACAAAGAGTGTCTCCTGAGGCTGCTGGCTGCTTGCAAGTTACAGAAGAGCAAAGTTTCCCCATTTATCTCCTCCTTGGCCACTGAAATAAGGGCGATAATTTGTTCAGGAGGGAATCTCTATGACTAATACACTCCAGTCCTGTACGACCAAGAAGGAAGAGTGGATACAGAAAACAGAAGGCCCTGTTTATCTTCTTTTCCTTCTATATGTCTAAAACTCAAGCTCTATCATTATGTCTCTTTGATTTCTAAATAGCCTGTGAACTCTGGAGAAAGCTTCAACATCATACTTCTGCAGTGACAGGTAATGTATAAAGAGATCCATTCACTCTGACTTGGAGGTTTAAATCTCTGCTAATCCCTGCAGGTTCCTTCTGAAGGCCACAGAAAGAAACAGGCACTTCCAGAGGGGGATTCACAACATAAGACACGATAGACCAGATGAGATGTTCTCTGGAGACACCTATTAGTTTTCACTGAATGCAAAGGCAGCTAGAATGACAAACTCAAATTTAAACATAATCTTTCACATATTTAAAGCTGGCTGAGGTGAATCTCTATAGTGCTAGCACTGAAGCCTTCTAAATATTATGATTACAACTGGACAGATTAATGGGGGTTTGATACTACCTCTCAACACAAATATAGAAATACAGATCAAGTCCAACTGAAGATGAGCAATTTTTTTTCTAAATGTAAGTAAAGAGAAAAACAATACTTCAGATTGTACATATTTAAAGTCTAAATATATTGTCAGCATACACTTCATTCCTTTATTTCATATTTGACCTTGAACATATTATCAATCCTTTTTCCCATAAAGCCAAGTTTGAGCATAGAAGACTATTGTATTCTAATCTGTTCTTTGTAGGTCTTTAGCCTGTTTTCATCCACATTTTAGCCTCATGTGTGCTAGAAAGTATTCAGCAAAATCACTAGTATCAGTTATGAAAGGTTTATTATTCCTGTCTTCTACCTAGGAAAAAGCTCTATAAGGCATGTACAGTTTCATTTTGGTGTTTATTCTCATACTGTAGTGTAGCCTCATTACAATACAGTTTAGCAATTTGCTATGGGAAGAAAATGAAGAACTATCCAGTTCTATTTTCAGCATATAGAGCTTTTAGAAATATTATTTTTATTGATCAGTGCTTAAATTTATTATTAAAAGCATTACAGAAATTAAAAGGAAAAACAATTTTTTGCTTACTTGTTTTGTACAGAATAAAGGGAAGACAAAAGAAAAATGTTCACTATGGCCAGGTCAAATATACAGAGAAGTGTTCGGAGTAGTTACTACTGGTTGTCTTGTTCTTATCATAGGTTTTATGGAGCACAATACAGAACTCTATGCAGAATACAAAACAAGTTAATGTAATTTACTTGCAGTGAGTAGTGAGGAAAACAACAATGCATTAATGCCCCCCACACACCTCTTGCTTCTGCATGAGTGAAATGATGGAGAGAAAGAACATGATAAGAATTATTTCTATGCAATAAAGAACAACTTCTTGTGCATACAACAAATTTTAGATGAGAGTTCACAGAAAAGAAATAAGGGAGAACCTCACAGTACTGGAAGGCCTGGTGAGAGGGTCTCTAAGATAAACTCTGATTTTAGATAGATAGATATACACATTGGTATGTGTTTTTATTAGAGAAGAGACAACTAATTGTCATAGTTCAGCCCCTATAGGGACCAGACTACGCAGTCTCTCTCTCACTCCCCCCACCCTCCAAGAGAACAGGGGGAGATGATATAAGAAAAACGGCTCGAGGTTTGAGATAAGGACAGGGAGAAAATACTTAAAGTTACCGGTACGGGCAAAAACAGACTCGACTTGGGGAAAACTATTCATTTATTACTAAAACTAGCAGGATAATGAGACAGAGAAACAAGATAACCTCCCCCCACCCCTCCCTCTTCCCGGGCTTAACATTATCTCTACTACCTTCCCCCCCGAGCAGCACAGGGGGGAAGAGGGGATGGGGGTTGCGGTCAGTTCATCATGTGTTGTTTTACGCCACTGCTTCATAGTCGGGGGAAGAACTCCTCGCATTCCTCCCCTGCTCCAGCTCCCATACGCCACAGTCCTTCATGAAACTGCTCCCGCGTGGCTCATCTCTTCCACGGGGTGCGGTCTCTCCAGAACAGCTGCCCCACGGGCCACAGCTTCCTTCAGGCATCCACCTCCCCCGGTGTGGGGTCCTTCGTGGGCTCCAGGTGGATCTCTGCTCCTCCGTGGACCTCCATCGGCTGCAGGGGGACAACCTACTCCACCATGGTCCTCACCACAGGCTGCAGGGGAATCTTGGCCAGGAGCCGCATTACTCCTCCCCCTCCTTCTGAACTGACCTTGGTGTCTGCAGCTGTTTTTCTCACAAGAAAAGTTCATTCTTCACAACAGGCTGGCAGACGCCTCTCAGAATCTCTTCACATCATCCATCTCATCTCCTCTCCACTTCTTGCAGCCAGGCCGGGCCGAGTCAGGCCCAGTTGGCCGCCTGGCGAGAGGCCAGAGAGTGAGTCCTGCAAGGCCCACGAGGCCCGCACCTCCCCCTCCACACCTCTGCCCCTGCTCAGTGTCTTCACATCTTCTCTTCTTTCTTTTTTCTGTTTTCCCCTTCATAAATAAATTATCGCAGAGGCGTTATCACAGGACATTCTGCTACCGATCAGCTCGGCCTTGGCCAGCAGTGGGTCTGCCCTAGGCCCGGCTGAGTCCACTGAACAAAGGGGAGCAACTTCTAGCAGTTTCCTACAGAAGCTACCACCTTAGGCCCCCTCACTAAACAAAACCACAACACTAATGAAATATACAGTGCATAATTAAAGTGCATCTTCACAGTGTTCAACCCACATTTTTTCTGAAGTGGGAAGTGTTCGTTGCACTACTACTTTTGCATTCTACTGCTTATTTCCTAAATATTCCATTAACTCTTCATTATATGCTCATACCCACTGTTTTTAATGATTTACTATAATTTTACTTCCAATATTTTTTTATTGGAGGGCAACAGAGGAGTGCCCCATTGTTGCAAATTTAAAAGCCAGGAAAAAATGAAAATGCAATAATCAGCTCTAACTATATTTCATTCAATTCATTTTAGTTGCTTTCTTTGCCTAGTTCTTTCTCTTTTGCTTTTTAAATGTAAAATAAAGTAATTGCATTCATGTCATGGGAGTTATACCAAAGTTGGTCATACATTATGTGTCTTACCAGCTCTGTGATACCAATTCATTAGCAGTCCTTACCTTTACAAATCACCTTGAATTTGAATCAATGATTTAAGAACACTTACATTTTATTTACCTAACAAATTGCTTGTAGACTTAACAAGAAATTCAAGCAGCTTCCCTGGGGTTTGAAACTTGATTTATCCTATTACCTCTGAAATGGAGAAAAATAAAAAAGTCTCTTAAAGTTAAGTTTCAGAAATATTAGCACAATATTAGCATTTTTTAAAATATAACTTACTTAGTAAAATATCCTTATGGAGTGGTGTAGTGGTCCTGACTGCTCAACCATTGTACGTGGTGTGACCATGTACATGCACGACCAGCCCAGTCCTCAGGCTTGTGCTGTGCTGCACAAACTTTGGCTGCAGGACAAACGCAGCCGGTGGATTTTAACAGAGGAGCCTGCAGCCAGCTCCCACTCAGTACCGGCAATTACACCACCTGCCTGGCCTTGCTTTTATCTAACAGTGCAGTAACAAGTTCTCATGCGAACATCCCTCCTGTCTGACAGTAGAAATTATGAATAGAGTTGTTTGTTTGTAGGAAAACAAGCAATAGCTCAAAGGACCAAAAGGGGAGAATCTCTTCTCTGGATGAGGTCTGCACGGTGTGCTGCGTGGGGGCTGGAGGCCCATTCTATTCTACACCAGTTGGAGTTTCAAGCATCTAAAAGAACATAAGATTACCTGTACTATTCTCTTCTTGTAGTGCGAGCTCTAATAAACAACTTTTTAAATTATACCTTTGAGAGTCTGAGTGTCTTTCTCACTGGGATCATAACGGAGGAGTAAGCACTTCCAGGTACAAAACAAGGCATTTTCTGTCATTTATTTTGACTTGAAGATATACTTCCTCATTTCCATGAAACACATTTTGCTGATGCAAAGGTTAAAAATTAGTATAGATGCCTCATTATCTAATTAAATGTCCATTGTGAAATTTCAACTTGAACTAAATGAAAATGGCATTAAATTGAGGAGATTGGTATTTATTTCAAGACCAAAATTGAACACACTTTTTGTTTGTACTTGAAGAACTAAATAAAGAAGACTCAGAACTCATAGAAATGAAGATGACATACATGGTCCTCCTAGAATCCCAGATTTAATCCCAAATGTATTTAAATTTATGCACTGAAATACAAATATTCAAAATTAATCTTTACTTTGAATGAAAATAGCATAAAACAAGTTTTTAGGAAAAGGGTAAAGTATAGCCTTCCTGAATTTTGTGATGTACAAGTCCTTGAGAAGTGAAGGCCTCTAAACCTACATCCATGATGTTAAAATCTACATCCATAAAATTGAAGAAGTGCTTTTTTCATCTTCAAAGGACTTGATTAGCATAAATTAGTCCCCAGATCACTGCAGTAAATTATAGTGGGAAGAAAACTATTGCTCCCCAGTTTTAAAGTGAGCGAGGGAAGAACATAAGACCAAACACAAAGTTTCTACTGGCAATTTTATATTGAAAGTGTTCAGTGTAATTTTGATTGGTGAGATCTTTGAGGCATTGGTAAACTGACATTAAGGGACAGTGCAAGTGATGCACAGGAATGCTTCTGAATTTAGTTTTGATAGAGGGAGTGTGTCCTTTTAGTAACCTGCTGTAGATGAATGGATAATCTGGAGATCTGCTTTGGTTTTCTTTCGCTTGTTTGCGTAGTGTGTAGAGTATCCCTTAACAGAATAAAGATTTTCCATTAGTTTTACAATCAAAGTAAGGGTTATGTTTCTAAGGAAAGAATACAATGGTAACCCAAAGATTACAAAGGGGAGGGTGGAACAACTGAAATATGTTCATTTTATCATTTTAAAACCTCCTGCTGTCTCCCTTTTCTAATCTGCTAAGGAAGACTTCTAGCTGAGGCTGGGTGGACTTCCAGTGCAAAGAACCATATAGAGGAAACCAGAGAAAAGTTCATATTTTCTGTTAAAATGAGGAATACAATTGTAACTAGTTGCTTATACTGGCTCAGTGCCCAGCATGATTAATGATGCTTTCAAACTAGTTTTAGAGGAGCACTTAAACTCGCCCTTATGAATCTTGTGTCTGTCAGTTTTACAGGGCTTTGCCTGCTTATTTGACTACCCTGTTGCTCAGAGCAAAACAGCAGGCTAGGACTGAGGAATTTTCAATTTATAAACTTATATGCTGTTAGATGGAAAAAATTCTGCCAAAACTCATATGAGAAGGGAAAAATGTGAACTTTGGTCTAGGAAATCAGTGTCAGTAGTGATAAACTAGGTTTATTGCGTATCTGATTATTACCTGCATTGATCACCATGTCCATGGTATATATAGAGTTCGATAGTGAAATTTTCTTCCATGCTTCCCTCATGTACAGGAAGAACTAGAGATGGAAGAAGGGCAGGTCAACCAGGACTTAACTTTCTGTGTGTTCTTACATTTCTCCCTGAATTTGTCCAAAATTTAAAAAACTAGACTTTAGTACTTAGTTTCATTCAAGTTCTTCTGCAACTGCTATAGTAGTGTACTGTATTGACAATTCCTACCATACTTACCATTTGAACTTCGAAAAACTATTTGAAATTATTAATTCTGCATACTAAGAGGAGGCAGCTAAAAGCAAACCATAGTTTTTATTTTGCTTCTTTTAAAAGATAATTTGCCACCAGAGGAACTTTGGTTGAGTAAGCAATCAACTTCCTTTTCTATCCATCCCCTCCCTTAATACTGAGTACCGATTAACAGCTAGATACCCCAGAGGGCAATCCATTCTTTGCGTAAGTTGTTCTATTCTCAGTATATTGAAAATGCTCCTAAATCTCTTTGAAATGCACATATTTGATTTTACATTAAGAAGCAAGCTTGTTCTTCGTCTGTATTTCCGTAATTCTTAATTATTATAATAGCAACTTTCCAATCAGTTCTTTCAGTTATGTAGGAGGGAGACCTGATAAATACTTAATTATTCCAAAGACTGAGATGCAGAGATCATCAATATAGCATGTTATGTAACAGGTATATTTCAATGATAAGAAGGAAGAAAAAAAAATTATTGCAATTACAGTTCTCCATAAAAAAAAAAAACCCTGACTTTAGTTTGGTCAAATCTTTTTTTTTTTAGCAGGAAAATCAAAACATTATCTTGATTGCTACTTTGTATATGTAATTCAAAAAAATACAGTAATTTACAATAGAAAACCAAAGCATTCTTGTGCCTTAAGGTTTTTACTGGACATCTCTCCTTTTTTTTTTTCTACAAAATATTTCAAAATTTTCACTTCTGACTGAAAATTTTAATGTTTGTAAGACCCAGGCACATTGTTAAAAGAAAAAAAAATCAGACTTGAAAATCTTCAACTAGTTCAGCTGCAATACAATTACTATTCAACAATGACATTATTCAGGTTGGACAGCTTGTTCCATTGTGGTCCCTAAACTATCAAAGCAGACTATATATATGCTGGCAAAGAAAATGTATCACTTGTTAACAGCTAATTAACAAATATTGGCAGTCCCAAGCATAAATACAGGCTATGCAGATAATGGATCCGGAATAGCCCTGAGGAGAAGGACTTGGGAGTGCTGGTGGATGGAAAGCTCAACATGAGCCGGCAATGCGCGCTTGCAGATCAGAAAGCCAACCGCATCCTGGGCTGCATCAAGAGGAGCGTGGCCAGCAGGTCGAGGGAGGTGATTCTCCCCCTCTACTCTGCTCTGGTGAGACCCCACCTGGAGTACTGTGTCCAGTTCTGGAGCACTGTGTCCAGTTCTGGAGCCCCCAACATAAGAAGGACATGGACCAGTTGGAGAAGGTCCAGAGAAGGGCCAGAAAGATGATCAGAGGACTGGAGTATCTCTCTATGAGGACAGGCTGAGAGAGTTGGGGCTGTTCAGCCTGGAGAAGAGAAGGATCTGGGGAGACCTTATAGTGGTCTTCCAGTGCCTACAGGGGGCTTACAGGAAAGACAGGGAGAAACTCTTCAGCAGGGCCCATTATGATAGGAGAAGGGGTAATGGTTTCAAAATAGAAGAAGGCAGACTCAGACTTTATATAAGGAAAAAAATTTACAGTTAAGGTGGTGGAACACTGGCACAGGTTGCCCAGAGAGGTGGTAGATGCCCCATCCCTTGAAACATTCAAGGCCAGGTTGGACGGGGCTCTGAGGTGAAGATGTATCTGTCTCTTCCAGGGGGGTTGGACTAGATGACCTTTAAAGGTCCCTTCCAACCCAAACTATTGCATGATTCTATTCCATGATTCTAAATAGCTAATCCCTAATAGTTAATCCCTTCATTTCTTCATTTCCTCCAGTTCTACTGCAATTCATATGAAATTTTTATTTTGAAAAAAAAAAATCTTGTGTTACTGATTTATTTTATCTTCTGTAGTTTTTGGAAGCAATAATTTGCTGTTTCTGGAAAAAAAAAATGTATATACTCATCTCTAACTGACAGGGGAATACTAATCTACCAACAGTTTTATGGTACATATTACAGCATCAAAGAGACAACACTGGTCTCCCCAGACACTGGGGGATAATTGAAGATAATTTCAGGCCAGCATTAAGCCCAGCCTTTTCTTAGCAAGCTGGTAGATAAAAATTAGGTCATAAATGAAGAAAACAAACAAAATCTTGACATAATCACAAAAAAAAAAAAATTTTAAAGAAGACAAACTCAATACTGGTAGTAGACCTCAAAAAAAAAGTCAGAGAACTTTCAAACATAAGATCTTTCCTCAAGCATAAGAACTGAAAGGAAGAGTGCAAAAACAAATAAACAAAAAGCAAAACAACATATCAAAGTATTGATCACTTGTACTTTCACTGAAAGGGCTGGATTAATTTCTCCTTAAACATCTTGCTTTGGGAGGAAAGTGTTAATTTTCTTTGCAACTTGAAAAAAACCACTATTTCTGAAAATGAAAACTTTGCAAGATGAGTCAAAGAATACATTGTCTAAAAGAAGCAATGTCCATAAATTCACTACCAGCTGCACTGCCTATAAATCAAGTTGAAAATTAGATGTCTAGGTCTCCAAACTTGCAACAGACAGATGCAATGGAAGAACTATCTATTGTATTTAGATCTCCACTGGAGAACGCATATCCAAGGGAAGAGAATTAATTCTGATGAAAAAAAAGAAAACACTACCACAAACTTTTTATTAAGTGTGCTGCTGAAGGATGAGGCAGGATTCCAACGTATAAAGCAAAGGTATATAGATTATATTAAAAAAAAAAAAGCAAGACCATTCAAAAAAGAACTCAGCTGCCAGTAATAGATGAAATACATTCAAGGAAAAAAAGTGGGTTTGCCTTCCCTGAGACAAACACTACTTCTGAAATAATAAGGAGAATTTCCTAACTTAACAGTCCTTGAGTTTTAAAGTTCAAATACACAAAGAAAGGTGTTGAAATTGAATATTAATAAATCTATAAAAAAGGACAGAAATTTGCAAAACAAGTCCACAAGTGGCAGATACTAATATGAAAGCTCTCACTTAAAGACAACCCATATAAAGAGAGTCAAAAAGGAAAACGGCTATGGGCTGGAACTGTCACAGTACTGCACAAGAGGCTGTAGCCATCACAGAGATTTTGTGTGTCAGAGTAAGGCATGTTTCCACAGTAAAATATCTCCTGATGACATATCAACAGGGCAGTATTTTAGCAAAATCTGTTATTGAAATACAGAAGAGGTCCCAAAGTCATCTAAACGGGGGAAAGTGTGTACAAGCACAGGGTAGTTCCTCTGTCGGTTTACCTGGGATTGGTCATGTTGCAGCAAGTCATGGCAATGAGGATGACAGGAGAATCTCCCTCTACTCCCCACAGCAAATCTGCTCCTGCAGGACATCAGTTTTATAGAATGGGCTCATTATTCACCTTCATTACAATGCAGGTTACCAAAAGTAGAATTTATTTGATGAACTGGAGATGTGAACAGTCTTGAATAAATAAAAAAAAAAAAAGAGGAAAGTAGTATGAGATTCCTCTGCTTTCATTTCAGGAATCAGAAGGAGTTTCCAGCCAATGACAGTATCATTGAGAAAACTTAGAAATCACACTATAAAAGTAACACAGCTTCCTAGCGGTTGTTGTTCCACATCTGGCATTATCTAAGACTAAAGATAAAGTGGCAAACTGATGAAGCAGACCAGATAAGTGGACAGTGAGGTGGACGGAAAACTGGCTCAAATGCTGGGCTCATAGGGTTGTGATCAGCAGGATGAAGTCCAGCTGGAGGTCAATTACTAGTGGTGTGGGCCAAGGGTCAATACTGGGGCCAGTACTCTCTAACATCTTCATTAGTGACTTGGATGCTGAGATAGAATACAGCCTCAGCACATCGCAGATGATACAAAATTGGGAAGAATGATTGACAGACCAGATGGGTGTGCTGACATTCAGAGCGACAGCAAAAAGCTGGAGAAATGTGCTGAAAGGAACCTCACTGAAGTTCAACACAGGGAAATGCCGAGTCTTCCCCTGGGAAGGAATAACCCCAGGCACCAGGGCCGACCAGCTGGAAAGCAGCTTGGAAGAAAAAGACCTGGGGGTCCTGTGGATGCCAAGCTGACCATGAGCCAGCAATGTGCCCTCATGGCAAAGGCACCAACAGCGTCCTGGGCTGCATTACAAAGAACATTGCAGCAGGTTGAGGGAGGGGATCCTTCCCCACTGCTCAGTACTGGTGTGACACATCTGGAGTGCTGTGTCCAGTTCTGTGCTCCCTGCACAAGAGAGACATGGGCATACTGGACAGAGTATAGCGAAGGGTCACAAAGGTGATTAGGGGCTTGGAGCACCTGTCATACGAGGAGAGGCGGAGAGAGCTGGGACTGTTCAGCCTGGAGAAGAGAAGACGCGAAGGAATCTTATCAGTGTGTATAAATATCGAATTGGGGGAGAGTAGAAAAGACAGATCCACGCTGTTCCCAGCAGTGTTCTACGTCTGTGATTATGTGGTGCTATGATAAAGGCATAGTCATGTCAGACTTGTTTTCACAAAGGACAGTCCTTATTAATTTTAAAATGTCACAAGTGGTGGAAATGAGTTTCTTTGCTTTTTGCCTTGTGACAGAAGCAAAGAAGCTATTTGTGCTATTAAATAAACTGTATAATAATGACAGCACAAATTTCAGCTTAATCTCTCTCAGTAAAGCATTAGCAAGTAAGAAACAAAAGGATAGTGGTATGTAACATATAGGACACGTTTCCATCAAGTTCATTATTGGAATCACAGTTGTAAAATATCCTTCCATAATAGAAGTGATGCCATACTACATTGAGTATTTTCTTATTTTGCAGACATTGAAGTGGATAAATTGGAGGAAATATTTCATAGAAAGAAGATCAGCATACGTAATCTGCTGTACATTTTCCTAATTTTGCGTATTTCCACATGTATTGCTGACTTACAGCTATGCAGAAACTAGGAAAATTTCCAAAATATTATTAACATATCAGTCATTTTTTTGTGAATTAAAATAGGAAATTTAGTAACAGCAGAAAGACTTTATACTCCATGATTTATGGCTCCTAAACAGCTTCTGCCTAAATGGCAAAACAAGTATTCTTAGAAGAGAAGAATAAAGAAAAAAAACTATTAATAAAAAACTCAGATACAGCATTGATCCCTATACCAGAGACTTCTGGATACCTAGTTAAAGAAGGTGCAAAACATTCACCATTTCTAGTGAAAATAGAAATTTATCTCAACTTGGAAAAAAATATATATATGTGAGAAGAGATATGAAAAAAAGTAATTTTATCACCGTTAATGTAGGAGACAAAGTGGTAAGATCAATTCTTTTCAGCTAGAAAAAAAAAATTGTTCTCAGTCGTATAATTATTTATGCGATGCATATACTTCTGTCAGTGAAACCAGGAAATATTATCATCATTAGGAATAGTATTTTGGACAAAATAGTTGCACATTCTTAAAACAACAGACATTGAAGAAGAAGGATTATATGGTTCTTTATAAACATTCAGAAGGAATTTCAGTATCCCACTTCCTTTTAAGATGAAAGATGTACTGGTTTTATGGCAAGGTTTTGGCAGGAGGGGGGCCGCAGGTGTGGCCTCTGTGAGGCGATACCAGGAGCTGCCTCCATATCTGACAGAGCCAGTTCCAGCGGCTCCAAGACAGACCCACCACTAGCCAAAGCTGAGTCTATCAGCAATGCTGGTGGCACCTCTGTGAAAACATATTTAAGAAAGGGTAAAATAAAACACTGTGCAGCAGCTCTGAGAGAAGAGTGAGAAGATGTGAGAGAAACGGCCTTGCAGACACCAAGGTCAGTGAAGAAGAAGGAGGTGCTCCAGGCATTACAGCAGATTCCCCTGCAAGTCTGTGGAGACCACAGTGATGCAGGTTGTCCCCCTGCAGCCCATGGAGTTCCACAGTGGAACAAAGGTCCACCTGCAGCCCATGGAGGACCCCACAATGAAGCAGGTGGAGATCCCCTGAAGGAAGCTGCAGCCCATGGGCAGCCTACACCAGAGCAGGCTCCTGGCAGGAGCTGCAGCCTGTGGAGTGGAGCCGAAGCAGGAGCAGGTTTTCTGGCAGGACCTGTGGCCGATGGGGGACCCACACTTAGAGCCCTCCTGAAGGGCCGCACAACATAGAAAGGACCTATGGTGAAGTAGTTCTTGAAGAACTTCAGCCCATGCAAAGGATCCATGTGGGAGAAGTTCATGAAGGACTATATCCTGTGGAATGGACCCCACATTGGAGCAGGGGAAGACTGTGAGGAGGAAGGAGTGGCAGAGATGAACTGTTATGGACTGACCACAACCCCCATTCCCCATCCCCTTGTACCGTTCATGGGGGAGGAAGTGAAAGAATTGGAAGTGGAGCAAAGTCGAAGCTGGGAACAAGGGAACGGTGAGGGGAAGGTGGTTTTAGCTTTGTCTTTGTGTGAGAAATCCTACTTTATTTTTAATTGGCAATAAATTAATTTAATTTTCCCCAAGTTGAGTCTGTTTTGCCTGTGATTATAACTGGTGAGCGATCTGCCTGTCTCTATCCTGACCCATAAGCTTTTCTGTCTCTTATTCTCCCTCTGTCCTGTTGAGGAAGGGGAGTGATAGTGCAGCTTGGTGGGTGCCTGGCAGCCAACCAAGATCAACTCAGCACACAGGGTATAAAATTTCCAAGTTTTTTACCTAATCAGCAATATTATATTAGATCTGGTGACTAAAGCAGGCATAAACCACAAAGCAAAAGGTTTACATTTCTCTTCAGACGTTTCAAAGATGAACAAAAGATCTCCTGGCAGCCACTGTGATTTTACCGCAATTATAACATTATTAGATGTTTCCTAAATCTCAGACATCAAGCTGAAAAGTACATTATTTATTCAGAATGGCTAAAGAGGTTTTTTTCTAATCATTACTTAGAAGAGAACTGAATTAACTATCTTCCTGTCAAGGACCCCAAACTTAGTATAAGTTTGCCAGTTCTTATTTTCTTATCAGAAGAAAAATACGGTCTTTTTGAGGTGTATGGTAGACTAACGGGCTTGTATAAAAATTCTAAAAGGAGACCAAAAAAAAAAAAACTTAAGCATTTAGAAACTGTTCCTGCCATATAAATTTGACATGTACCTTTGCATCTTTCTTCCCTGCAGGTTGTTCTGTTTCCAGCCACAAAATACCACTCGACACTTCAGGCACCAATGGCAGCAGAAAGAGGAACCAAAGACAGGAACATCTTCATTGCCCTACAAGCACGTCGCTGCCCTATATAACACGGATAGCTGATGGTACCAGTCAATAACGGAAGAGACAGCTTTACAGAATGAAATGCCACTCGCTCTGTACAGAGGGTACAGGTAAGTTCCTTATTCTCCTCATTTTGATAAACCAGGAAGATCAGGAACAATAGCAGCATGAGGAAAATATTATGTGCAGGAAGGACATTTAGGGAGACAAGGGAATGTAGGGAATAGCATAATAGGGTGGAGCGAAAGAAGACATTGACACAGAGATGGGATGTGAGGAAAAATTCTTGCGATAACTTTTGAAACACAAAGATTTAACCATTAAGGTTTTGTAATCCAGATGTAAAGTTCAACCTTGAGGATATTTGCTCCCTTGAATAGCAAAATTCCCATTGTTATGATGGTATGATAGGCCATTCAGCAACATATACAGACAACTTCCACTGAGGAAAGGACTGGACATGTTGTTTAGGTCACTATTTTCCAGTGCTTGCCAAAAAATGAGAACTGCCAACTCTTCAAACATTGAGGAGACCAAAAGCAGGCTACTCTCAGCAGCTACATCATCAGATAAAATAATCCTGCTGACCAGAGGCAAAATGAAAATTTTGAAACTCTCCCTATTAGACTAAAAAGGGAAATATATATGCCTCATTGTTCTTATTACACATATCGAGTAAGAACCATGTACTGCCTAGCACGTATGGTTTACAACGTGGTGATCACATATGTGAAATCTCAACGCTCTACGACAGCTTCCTTGAATTAATAGAGACACTATTGCTCTTGTAATATGTAATTGTTATAGCTTAACTTATTTTTTTTCCTAAAATAAAGATATGAGTTTATGACCTAATTAAAGCAGAACTAACTCAACTCGGGACCATAAGAGCAAGAAAATGCACTAGAAGATTTTATCTGCAAATTCTTTTAGAGACAAGTACAATGAGAAGAGCTAGGGCAATACACTGAGGAGAACTAAGGCAGCTGACAGTGCAAACAAGTAAGCATTCTGAAATGAATAAACCCCTGATATTGCACATTAGTAAGCAGAGTAATGGAGCTGTGACATGAGACCTGGGAACATAATGGGGTTGGGCAAGCTGTTAAGAAGTGGAGTTATGCTGTCTCAAAACTTGTGAAGATCTAGAAAATAATATAACAGAGTGTGAGTATTTGCTCTGCAGGAGTAGAAAGACCACTTCCTTGGCAGCATTCAAGCAGTCTCTTGACATTTATAAAGGTACAGAATGGTGGAATAGACAATGAAAATATATCTTCAAAGCATGGCTTACTGAGGCAAAATGGAGGAGAGCATGTATGGCCCCTTATTCTTTATAAATGGGTAAGCTGAGTCACAGTGGTATTTGGGGCAGATTTTAGCAGAAGAGGAGGTGACTCAAAGGTTTTCCTTGTACAATACCAAGAAGGAATCAGAAGAAGCTGAAAGATGCAGGGGCCAATTTAAAGGAATTTTGAGTCTCACCAGCATTCAGCTGTTGAGAGAGATTTTACTTCCCTCCCTGCTTGCTTTATAAAAATAATGATTTTTCTTTTATTGTTCTAACATGAAGTAGCATATTGTAGCAAACAAGATATCAAATGCTATTGTGCAGTATGGTGGATTAGGCAACTATATTTTCTAACACAGATTTCAAAACTTAGGAAAAGGCCAGTCCTTTGGACAGGAAAGCTCTGCTAGTTCCACAAAAGACCTAGCACATCAATGGGTCTGGCCTGCTTCATGAGTATAACCTAGACTGTACTCTTTGCTCAACTGTGTTCTTATTTTTCAATTAAGCTCCACCACCTTATTGTGATTCATTTTATGTGAAATAGCTTGAAATTTTTAGATGGCAGGATCAAGATATATTGCATAACTTAAGTTATACTAACAAAGTGTAATAATTCACTGAAATAAACTTTAACTCAGTTTAGTTAAAATTCCTTTACTACTATTCAGTGTTCACCTGGACAAAGAAGTTTCTGACCTAATAGGGTCAGAAGCTAGGAGTTAAAATTCAAAGAGTAGGTTCTGTTACTGCATGCATGCACAGAGAAAACATGCATGTAACACATACATCATTTCTAGCATATTTCCTATTAACCATGAAGAATAAAGAGCTCCAAAACATAGATTGTCTATTTTCATGTACCCAAATGCCGAAGTCATGGTTGCTTTTTTCCCCCATGAGAAAATTCTGTATTTAGACTCCAGGAGAAAAAAAAATGGGTTACAGTAGTCCAGGACTTGTATCTGAAGAGATTTGACATAAGTTACTCGATCTTAAAGGATGACAGTACAAATACCAATATTTTGTGTAGAATGTTGTTAAGCAATTCAAGCAGATTTCACACACCAGCTTACACAGATATACCAAAAAGTTCCAATTTTGATTGATACATTGAGGAAATATAAAGCAGTAACATGTGGAGGCTTGTGTCCAATACTGACAATACTGGACAATGTTGTCACAAAATGTGATCGGTGACAAGCTGACAGTATTAGACTACCAGTTCAATCACATCATAAGGACTTAGAGTCAATGAAAATCTTTTTACAGCCATCTACTCAAAGATAAACCCCAAGAAGGATAACTCCTAATATACTTGTTTCTGTAAGTCTGAATTCTTTCTGATTTGTACCAGGCCAAGATTTTGATGATGACTGGAAAAAATCGCAGTGTCTGGTTGTCACGCTCCAATTTCGGATGGGAGGAAGGCCCCCTTGTGTTCTAGCCGACTTCAGATGAGTCTGGGAGGCTAGGGGCAGCTGGACCATCCTCTCACACACCTGAGCGTGGTTTTGCTCGTATTCTCGGGAACAGAATTAAGACTCAAAATGAAGTCAAGCGCCAGGTAACTTTATTAACCCGACAAGAAGTTCACAAAGGCAAGAGAAAGGTGAGAAAGAAAGGAAAGAGGGAAAAGATTTTCAGTTGCAATAGCTACCACCATGGAGCTGCGGCGTCCCGACAGTCCAGTTGACTCGGTGGGGAAACGTTCCGTCCGATGTTGGTTGTTTCTGTCCTTTTATTGTTCGTCTTATTCACGTCACATATTCCAAGAGCAGGTTTGCTTGGCCGCACCCCTCACCTGGCGGTGATACGCATGCCCAATACTGTCTGTGGGCCCCTCTGTTTTTCTGGCCTGGGTCTGGGCGCATACGTAGGGGTAAGGCTAAATTTTGCAGAATCAGCTCTGCATTCAGGTTCACAGGAAAATAGGAGGAAAAAACAGGAAGCTTCCAGTCCTGTGGCTTGACTGGCTTGCAAGATAAGGGAATCATCTTGCAGGAAAACAGGAAGACTCCAGTCCTATGGTTTGACTGATGTACCATTGCTTAGGTGGTGGTTTGACGCTTCGACAATTTTGAGACAAACATTCGACACAGTCTCTCACACCGGTGCCGACAAATACAAAAGCAGTACAACTGCTATTGGCCTAAGGAACAACAGAGTAATACAAACGGTCTTTAAGTACATTATAAAGTAGGATATTCAAATAGAGCAGCATGCTATGCTCTTAAAAACTCTAGCCCTTATTTGTTATGGAAATAGGTTTTAATTGTGTCAACATAATAAAATATTAAAGGAAGAATCTTAATAAGGTCTGTGATGCAAATGATGCATACGTAATTGTGAGATATCTGGAAAGGGATAGAACATGTGCCTAAAGATTAGAACATCTGACTAGAGAACTGCATTTGTTCTCTTGTAAAAATGCCCTGCTAATTTATACATTTCTAGAACTGCTTGCTGTTTATCAATGCACTTCCAGCCAGTGATTGACCCAGACAGGGGCAAGCAAGGAGATACCAATGGTTTCCTCTAACTCTACATCAGAAGCCTATAGCTGAAGCATCATGACACATAAAATTTTTATTTATGTTGCCTTTTCACGGGGTGAACTAATTGCTGACAAAAAATTTAAAGCTCTGTAACACACTTGAAGAGGGATGCCAGAAGGTGACAAGGACCCAAATAATGACTACTAATCAGCTTTAGATACACATAGGGGACAGTCAAAGAGATTTTCCCAGGACTATGTAGCACAAGAGCTATTGATGGCTTCTGGGGACTGTCTAAGTTCAAGAGCAAAAAACAGTGAAAACCACAGTCCTAGCTAGCTGCATCCAAAGATATCTAGGACTGTAGAAAAAGCTGGAACAGCTACATGTAGGTGACGGGCTACTAGTCAGCACTTGGGCACACTGATGGGTTGGAGGGAGCATCTTGTTTCCCCAAGTCCATGGCGCCAGTCACAGCTGGAACACAGGGGCAAGGACTTGTTATACCAACTGCTTAAATAAATTCTAGATTTTATTTCACTGAATGGTGTGGTTCTTGTGGTTAACCCACTGTAAATTCACCCAAGATGGTTCTCTATTTGCTCTCCAGACCACTGTTTCCATCATTGCTCAAGTTTCCCTCTGAGAAGGAAGATTTTTATGGTCAATAAAATGAAAAATGTTGCAAAGCACTATTCAGTTGATGGCCTTGGCTAAGAAGATGCACTATTCCTCCAGCTGGAGTTGGATTTTATTTCTCCTTGTGCTTCTTTTCAGATTTTGGGAGGTTTGGTAAGGAGCCTTCCTTTGATTATCTGTATGGAAGAAGAAAGATAACTTGCAAGTGAGATGTTAAAATATTAATCATATTATATAATATATAATATATTATATATGTGTTATTAATAATCATAGAATCATAGAATCATAGAATGGTTAGGGTTGGAAGGCACCTTCAAAGGTCATCTAGTCCAAGCCCCCTGCTAGGAGCAGGGATATCCCTGACTAGATTAGGTTGCTCAGAGCCTCATCCAGCCTGGCCTTGAACGTTTCCAGGGATGGGGCATCCACCACCTCTCTGGGCAACCTGTTCCAGTGTTCTACAACTCGCATCGTAAAATTTTTTTTCCTAATATCCAATCTAAATCTAGCCCCCTCTATTTTAAAACCATTACCCCTCATCCTATCACAACAGGCCCTACTGAACAGCCTCTCCTCATCTTTCTTGTAGGCCCCCTTGAGGTACTGGAAGACCGCTATCAGGTCTCCCCGGAGCCTCCTCTTCTCCAGGCTGAACAGCCCAGAT
>JAAGAY010131901.1:0-26923 GCA_011801015.1 Ardeotis arabs
AATATAAATTTTTTTTTTTTTTTTTTTTTTTTTTTTTTTTGAGTATAGTGTTGCTATATTCTTATAACTGTTTATACTTATGAAGTTGTCAGATTTAAATTTTATAATATGTTAATTACATGTATTTATTTTGTAATCTCTTTGTAGGAGCAGCGAATGAAAATTGACAGAGAATTTGCTTTGTGGCTCAAAGACTGTCATGAAAAATATGACAAACAGATAAAATTCACAGTCTTTAAAGGAATAACTACACGTACTGATTTACCATCCAAAAGAATGCAGAGCCCTTGGACAATATATTCTGCAATAGAATGGGATGGGAAAACATACAAAACTGGACAGCTGGTAAGTTAGTTGCTCACTGATGTGGGGGTTTGTTTGTTTGTGAACCCTGTAAAAGGCAAATACTATACATTTCATAGAATCATTAGAGTTGGAAGGGACCTTCAAAGGTCATCTAGTCCAACCCCCCTGCAAGGAGCAGGGACATCCCCATCTAGATCAGGTTGCTCAGAGCCTCATCCAATCTGGCCTTGAATATTTCCAGGGATGGGGCATCCACCACCTCTCTGGGCAACCTGTGCCAGTGTTCTACAACCCTCAGTGTAAAAAATTTTTTCCTAATATCCAATCTAAATCTACCTCCCTCTATTTTAAAACTGTTACCCCTATTTGATGCAGAAGTAATGTATTTACGTTAATTGTTGTCTTTTCTTTATAGGTGAAGACTATTAAGACTCTTCCAATATTCTATGGAAGTATTGAGAAATTTTTTTTGTATGGAGAGCATGATGGGGATATATTTGCCACTGGAGGAGAGGTTCAAATTGCTTTGGTGAGACAAATATAAAAAGGTTTCACACACCTAGTGGACTTACGGAATCTTTAAATGTAATGCTGGGTCACACTTAAAAAATTTTTGAATACCTGTTGAAAATTAAGATTTTTTTTTTGAGATTCAACAATTTAGAAATAATCAAACTACTTAGTTATATTAGTTTTAATGTAAATATATTAAAATTATTATTCATTATCAACGATTTGATCTATTTAAATTTGCATATGAAACAGAGTATCAATTGTGCATCCATTCTTAACTCTTGTGACTTCAGCAAATGTTAGAAGAGTGTCTTGTGGTGTCGTCAGGTAGTAGTTGTTAGCATGTTGCATTATGTCTATGTCAACTTGTATTGTCCCTTGATAGAGAGGTTTTTTTCTCTGTTTGTAACTGCACTCAATTTTTTTTTCAGGAACCTCAGGCATTGTATGCTGAAATGAAAACTATTCCAATCTCAAAACTTGACAGAACAGTGTCTGACAAAGCTGTTAAAAAATATATAGAGGATGAAATGGCAAGGTGAGCTTTAAGTTGTAATTATTTACTTTTGGAGTTCCTAATAACAGTTTTAGTATTTCTTTAGGAACAAAAAAGAAAAGTTCTGTTTTATTCCTAAATGGGAAAACAGTCTACTGTTTCAGTAGAAACAAAAAACACCTAGAACTAAACCAAGAAGAAATAGTTCGGGGCTTTTTTTCCCCCCAAAACATAGTTTCAGGTATGCTCTACTAAAGATAAATTACTCTGATTTTTAACTCACAGAAAAACTGTTCGTTCATTCTTTTTCACTAGACTGCCTGACAAATTATCAGTAACATGGCCTGAAGGAGATGAGTTGTTACCAAATGAAACAAGATTTGCTGGTACACCAATAGGTATACTTTTTTCTTTCAAATACTAAAAAGTAAAATGTCAATTTAAAAATATATTGTACACTCTTGTTAAAAACAAGCATACAGAAATCTCCAATCACTTATAATACACAGTGTATTTTAAAAATCCATCATTTTTCCTTTTAAACACAGGAGCGTTAAGAATAGAAATTTTGAATAAAAAAGGAGAAGCAATGCAAAAACTTCCGGGTACAAGCCATGGAGGTTCAAAGAAACTTCTTGTTGAACTCAAAGTTATTTTACATTGTAAGTATTTCAGTATATTTAGCTTGAGTCTTTATTTCTTTTTAAACTGAAAAGTCTATATTCAAACCTTTTGTGTCTCCTGACCACTTTGATTGATGGAAATTTGTATTTATAATGGGTTTTACTGCTTCTTATTTTAACTTTTGTCTCTTGTCAATTGAGAAATTAGTAGTGTAATCCCCCTGTTCTTCACCAGAACAATGAATAAGTCCTGTAAGTGACAGATGGGACATGACATACCTGTTAAACTCAAACCTCTAGTCTTTCTTACAATATAATGTTCTCATTTGTACTAATGTGGTTACACCCATATGAAGGCCAACAGCAAACATAATGTAGAAAAAGTTTTTCTTCTCTTCTGAAGAGTGGACTACCTAGCAAAATATATTGTCAACTGCCAGGAGAGTTGAGCTATGAGAAATTTCTTATCTGGTCTGTTACCGGGCAGCCTTATACAAGGTTCAGTTCAAAATTAGGATTTGAATTAGTGTTGAGAGAATGATAGAGTCAAGGGGTCCAGTGGGGATAAAAGGAGCTGCCAAACAAAAGGATGGGATAGCAGGAAAACTAGACCATGATAAACTTCTTGGACCAGGCGCAACTTGTCCAGAGTTTGGGCAAGGGAAGCAAGAGCTTGGCAAGACATCTGGGATATGAGAAATTTTTATCTGGGCCATGATGAGGTGGAGCTTGTAAGGTTTGGACAAAAAATAAGGTTGGGGTTATGGGTTAGAGCTGAGAGGAGGAGAAACCTGAAGGGTCTAGGTAGAGCAGGAACACAAAGGGGTTACCAAGTGAAAGAGCAGGATAAAAAGAGACTGCCTACAGAAAGGGTCTGCCAACGGGAGGCACAGACTGCCAGGAGAACAGGGCTATGAGGTTGGATTTGTTTGTTTGTTTGTTTTGCTTATTTGGATGTGTTGGGTTTTCTCCTGGACCATCAGCAGGTTGTTTCTCTAAGGCTCACTCTAAAATTTTAGGTGAGGGTTGATGGAAGGAGGCTGCCAGGAAAGCTGACTTCTGGGAAATTTTTTTTTTTAAAGTCATCTTGTCTAAGATAAGACTGAGGAATAGCCATTTCTATATTGGAAGATTATTTTTAAATCACTCCTGATTACTCAATTAAATTGCAGATACCTCTGTTAAAATACTCAAGTGGATGCTGTGGCAATACCAAGGCATTTTTTCAGGTTTTTGAGCTCTTCAGCAAACTGTTTTCAGCACTGAAGTATTTACTTTGGAACTTAATTGACTCTTCTTCTGGCCAAGCAATTATCTTGATATTTCCCTTCTGTAAACCACAATGGGAGATGCTGTTCAGATGAGTCTATCTCTCACACATGCACCATTGAATTCTCCTAGTTCAGCAAGGCTATGACTATTGGCTATTAATATGTAATTTGAAACAAAATTACAGACGTTTTTTATCTGTCTGTACCCTGCATGGATTTGTTTTATACCGTAGCAGGGGCATTTAGTTACCCGTTGTTTTCAGATGAGAAGCAAACATTGGTGCCATAGTAATCCTGTGAGTAAAAGGTACCTTTTGCTTCTAGAAGAACATTTGTTTCCAAAAGGTTTCAGACAATAAACAACAAAAAAAACCAAACCCTCCAACAGTGAATAAGAATTCTATTCTGTTTCTGTGTGAGGAAAATGAACTAGATTTAAATAATTTATCCTCGGGTTTGTATTTTTTGCAAAACCCTGCAGTGTCTATAAAACCGTAATTTCTTGTGCTGTTTGCAGTACACAGTTTGCACCAAGTGCAGCCTTCCATATCTCAGTGATTTTAGGGAGACTGGTAATATTCATAAATATTACTGTGTGGAACTGTCAAGAAAAGAACATGGTGCTTACGAAGTCCTAATGGTGCTTTCTGCCAAAACAACAGAAGAGAGTTCATTAATCACTACTAATACAAAGTGTTTGAAGGGCTTTTCCTCTACCAAAGGAAAAAATTGAGACATTCCCAATAAAGTTCTAAATCTTAGCATGTAGCTCCCCTGAAATAATTTTAGTCTTTTGTTCAAATAAAACACCAGGATGTTTTTTTCATCACAAAGAGCCCAATAACAACACTGGACAAAGCAGATAACTTTCTTGTGCTGACTGCTCTTGGGATTGTCTTCTCTTTCAGAAGACAGTATCAGACCATAACAGCCCTACCTTTAAAAGGCAGGGTTTTCTTGTTTGTTCTCTTCCAAGATCCCATCTGTTTTATTGTTATCTTTTGTGTATCACTATGCATAGAAGTATTAGACTTTCTTCACTTTCTATAGGTAATTTTCCACCTTAGATTATCTGTCTATACTAAAGAAATAGAAGAAGAAAGGTGTGCATCTTCCAGGTGTGCATCTTGCGTAGTACAGACTTTCAGTTTAACTTGGTGGCAGTTGACACTGAAATAGGAAAACTACACTCACTTGAGGAGTTCTGTTTCTTAGAGTTAGTAACTACCAAAGGTGGAAAAAACTCTGATACAGAAAAATGAATTGGCTCTTACTGCAAAGCACCATCAAAATTTATTTTAATTACACAATATTCCAGAATTACACATTCAAAGAAATACACCTAAGAAAGTAGATTACTGTTACTTTATCTTATGTATGCAATTTGGTACAAGAACAGAGTCTGAAATGGTTGTACTTAGCTTTAGAACAATGTAAATTTTTACTGCATTTCTTTTTATTATGTGTAGTCTTATTGCAGTCACATTCTGTATCTATTCTAAATTGTATTTTGAAAAATATATATTAATGCCTCTTGAAGTTTTGAACAATAAATCTTATTCCTGTATTTATATTCATTTGTAGAACCAATCACTAAGAAACTGCCTCAGAGTTTCAGTGTTTCTCTTTTTGGATGTGTCTTATTGCTGCTTTCAGTTTAATGTGTCTGAGGCTAGCAATTTTTAATTAAAATGGGATTAGGCAGGGAATTCATTTTTTTTCAGCTGTGATTAGTTGTGAAGCTGAGTTTATATTTATTAGATTTAGAAGTGATAGTAATACTTAATAATGAGTGATAGAAATGCTCGGAAAAATGGAGAATTATTATGTAAAATCTAAATACATGTAGCTAATTGTTCATTTTTCAGCATCTACTGGGAATAAAGAAATAATTTCCCATATCAGTCAGCATGGAGGCAAATGGCCGTACTGGTTTAAAAAAATGGGTAAGTCCACATATGCAATATTTTCAGTTTATTTATAATTTTACTTTTTTTGCTTTCTAATTGTGTTTGTATTTCTGTTTAGAAAATCTTCAGAAACTTGGGAACTACACCTTGAAACTGCAAGTAGTATTGAATGAAAGTAATGCAGACACTTATGCAGGAAGGCCTTTACCATCTAAAACATTTAAATTTACTATTATAGGTAAGAATTCCAGTTATGCCAATTTTCTTCTACTTTTAGTGTTCTGTTTGATTCGTTGTAGATCAAAATTATTCCTATTTTAGTTGAGAGGTAATTTTCAGCACTGAAAAGTAGCATTTGCATGTCAAACATGACGTATTTTCAGGAAAAAATATTTTTTTGTCTAATAAGTTTTGATCTCACCTGTAATGTGCTGGCTTTACTTTTTTGTAAAACTGACTATATAGCAAAGTGTTGATGGAATCAAAAGCTTTTCCCTAATGTGAACTTTCCTAAACGTGCCTAATAATAATAAACTTTTACTTAATTAGAATTGCCCTTTTCTCTCATGCCATTGGCATTACTATTCTTTCATAAAACTAGTATTCATTAGGCCAGCGTTCGTGCATAAACCACAGGGAAACTCATTCAAAAACAGGTTATGCATTTAAAATATGCATGTTGAGATTTAAGTTGTTGGTTTTTTTTTTTTTCTTTAAATTAAAAGAAGAATCCTATGTAAAACTAAATTCTCATTCAGTTATAATGGATGTGTATCTTTGGATTAACTGATATAAAAAACTTACTGGAATACCAGAATAGAAATAATACTGTTAAATATGTCGGATGTTATTCTCTCTTGCCATACACTCTGGTATGTATGTATGTGGCCTAAAATAATATGTGACTGATCATATCTTCACAAGAAAATCGATGTATTGCAATTTAACAATACTGTTGAAGACTGTAAGATATACAGTGTGCAGTTACATCATGTTTCTGGTGCAGCCTTGCTAGTCCTGTTTCTCTCATTCTCTAAGTTGTTAATTTTATTTCCTAATTTATTTGTGTGTATTTATCTGTCAGTGGCTGGTTAGTTTTTGTTTACAAGCCTTTCTCTGAATAAATTTTATTTCTTTTTACTGAAAATATTTCATTCCAGGGAAAATAGACATATATTTATGAAAAAGGGTAAAGCTGTAGACTAGTTTGAAGTTGCTTTTTCTATCCAGGAATATGAAACACAATTATAAACACAATTTTAAATTATAAAGTAGTAATATATTATCTGTAAATGGGATTTCATAGCATTTTAAAAAAAAAGTACTTTTGATTCTCCACATCGTAGTTCATCTTAAAGAAAATCTGTAGTTGTCTACTGGTTAAATTAATTTGCAAAAATACACGCACACTACGGATTATCACCGAGACTCATTCTTTTGTGTAAATGTGCTTGTATATAGTAATAAAAAAATTGTAACCTACATACATTAAAAAAATAGATTTTCTCTTTGTCTCTGGCTCTCAGTTTCCGGTTCAAAAGGTAAGTTTTGTTCGGCCCTTTTGCCATGGTGTGACTCCGCCTTTTTCTGAAGTGGTAAAAACCAAGCCAAAATTAAGCAGGAGGAAGAGAGTTACTCTATGAGCAGCCCTGTGAGGGAGCGACGGACATGGTTGAGAAGTAAAGGGCCTGAAGTGATATGACAGAAAAATCACAAAATCAACAAAAATGAGCCCACTTCAGCCTCACTTCCAGTATTTGCATGTGTGCAAGGAAGTGCCTGTAAGGCGCCATTATGGAGAAATCCCCCTCCTGGGAAATCCCCCTCCTGGGAAATCAGCATGCTTTGGTGTCTCTCTGAACTGCATGTACACTAGTGCATGCAGCATGGGAAATAAACATGATGAGTTAAGGACAGCAGGGCTATGATCTTTCTAGAATCATGGTGATATGGTGGGATGGCTCACATAACTGGAATGTTGCAATGGATACAGACTCTTCAGGAAAGACAGACTAGGAAGACAAGTAGAGGAAGTTACTGTTTATGTAAGAGAACAGCTGGAATGCATGGAGCTCTGCCTGGGGATAGGTGATGATCAAGTGAGATCTTGTGAGTGAAGATTAAAGAGTAAATCAGTATGGATGACACTGTAGTGGATGTCTACTATAGGCCGCTTGACCAAGAAGAATAATTGAATGAGCCCTTCTATAGAGAGCCAGAAGCAGCGTCATGTTTGCAGACCCTGGTCTTTGTGGTGTACTTCAACCAACCCAATATCTGCTGGAGGGAGAGCCATAAGCAATCCAGGAGCTTCCTGGAGTGCGTCAATGATAACTTCCTGGCTCAAGTGATAGAGGAACAAACAAGAAGAGGTGCTCTGCTGGACCTCTTACTCACAAACAAGGAGGAGCTCATAGGGGATGTGAAGATTGAAGGCAGCCTTGGCTGCTGTGTCCCCATGAGACAGTAGAGTTTAGAATCTTGAAAGGAAGAAGGAGCACAAAAAAAGAAGCTCACAACCCTGGACTTCAGGAGAGAAGACTTTGGCCTCTATATCTGCCTGGTGGAGTTCCATGGGATAAGGCCCTGGATGGAAAGGAGGCCCAAGAAAGCTGGTTAATATTCACAGATCATCTCCTCCAAGCTCAAGTGTAGTCCATCCCAATGAATATGAAGTCAGGCAAAAATGCTAGGAGGCCTGCACAAGGAGCTCCTGGCAAAATCAACACAGAAAAGTAGTATGTCAAAGGTGGAAGCGGGAACAGGTAACCTGGGAGAAAAACAGAGGCAGTATCCAAGCCTGCAGGGATGGAGTTAGGAAAGCCGAAGTCCATTTGGAATTGAAACTGGAATCCCTGGCAAGGGGTATCAAAGGCAACAAGATGGGCTTCTGTAAATACATAGGTGACAAAAGGACAACTAGGGTAAACATGGATCCACTGTTGAATGAGGCAGCGGACAGAGGACGTGGAAAAGACTGAAATACTAAACACCTTTGCCTCAGTGTTTACTAGCAAGATGGACCTTCAAGAATCCCAGGCCCCAGAGACCAGTGGAAGGTCTGGAGCAAGGAAGATAAACCCTTGGTAGAAGAGGATCACGTCAGGGAATACCTAAGCAAAGTGGTCATACATAAGTCCATGGGCCATGATGGGGTGCACACATGAGGCAGAGAGAGCTGGCTGATGTCATTGTGAGCCCACTCTCAGTAACTGGACAATCATGGCAATTGAGAGAACAGCCTGATGATTGGAGGAAAGCAAATGCCACTCCTATCTTCAAAAGAGCAAGAAGGAAGACCCACGGAACTCCAAGCCAGTCAGCTTTGTCTCAATCCCTGGGAAGGGAATGGAGCAACTAATCCCGGAAACCATTTCCAGGCACATGAAGGACAAGATCATCATCAGGAGTAGTTAGCATGGATTCACCTTCTGTGATGAAATGACTAGCTTGGTAGATGAGGAGTAAGCAGTAAATGTTGTCTACCTAGACTTCAGTAAGGCTTTCAGCACTGTTTCCAATAGTTTCCTCATAGAGAAGCTAATTAAGTATGGGCTGGATGAGCAGACAGTGAGGTGGACTGACAACTAGCAGAATGGCTGGGCTCAGACAGTGGTGGCAGTGGCTTGAAGTCTACTTGGAGACCAGTAACTAGTGGTTACCACAGGGGTCAATAGGGTCAATACGAGGTCTGATCCTGTTCAACGTCTTCATTAATGATCTGGATGATGGGGCAGAGCGTACCTTCAGCAAGTCTCCTGATGACACAAAACTAGGAAGAGTGGCTGATACACCAGCGTTGTGCTGCCATCCAGAGGGACCTCAGCAGGCTGGAGAAGTGGACTGACAGGAACCTCATGAAATTCAACAAGGATAAGAGCAGAGGCCTGCACCTCGGGAAGAAGAACCCCATGCACCAGAACAGGCTGGAAAGCAGCTTTTCAGAAAAGGAGCTGAGGGTCCTGGTGGACAACAGGGTGAACATGAGCTGGCAGTGTGCCCTTACTGCAAAGAAGGGCAACAGCATCTTGAGCTGCATTAGGAGGAGTGTTGCCAACAGGCTGAGGGACGTGATCCTTCCTCTCTACTTGGCACTGATGAGGCCACAACTAGAGTTCTGTGTCCGATTCTGGGAACATTACATTACAGCACAGAGACATGGATGTACTGGAGAGAGTCCAGCAAAGGGCCATGAAGATGATGGACTGGAGCATCACTCGTATGAAGAAAGGCTAGGAGAGCTGGGGCTGCTCCATCTGGAGAAGAGAAGATTCATGGGGATCTTACCAATAAATACCTAAAAGGGAGGATGTAAAGAAGATGGAGCTAGACTCTTTTCAGTGGTGTCCAGTGAAAGGATCAGAGGCATGGGTGCACACTAAAACACAGAAGATTCTCTCCGAACATCAGGAAACACTTTTTCGCTGTGAGGATAGCTGAATACTGGCACAGGTTGCGCAAGAGGTTGTGGGATCTCCCTTCTTGGGGATATTCAGAAGCTATCTGAACAAGTTGCTGCACAATTGGCTCTAGGTGGCCTTGCTTGGGCCAGGGGCATTGGACAAGATGATCTCCAGAGAGCCCTTCCAGCCTCAACTGTTCTGTGAGCTTTATCTACAAGGAGGACGGGGAGAGGAGAAGACAAAAAATACTACTTCCTTTGCATTTAATATTAAAATTGATATTTTCATCACAAGTTCGAGAGATAGAGCTAACATCTGTTTCCAGAAGATCAAGAAAAAATAGATGTTTTCAGTAGCCTCCTGGTTTTTTCCACGAAGCTAGAGACTTTGAGTGCAAAACCTTTATGCAGAAAAGAGTTCTTTGTAGCACATTCTTCTAAAAGCTTCTGCAAAAGTATTACTGGCAGAATAGAAAGGGATATTGTTGTATGATAATACAGAAAAAAAATGTTTGGCATTGCTTGAAAAGAATAATTATTTAAACATATGTCTGAAAACCTGGCATTGAAGTCTCAAGATACTTCTGTGAAGTTCCAAGAAAAGAAGGGGGGAAAAAAAAATCTTTCTCTGAACAAATACATAAATGAAGCTTGTCTGTTCCTTCTTTATCTCTTTTTATCAAAGCAAAAAGAGAATTTTAAAAGTTGCAAAGTTGCATTCTGTATTTTTAAGATTTTTTCAAATAGCATTGTGGCTTTCCCCAGCATGGCAGTCTTCAATTAAAGGTTCTGTCAGCCATAACAACTGAAATGAACAAATGTCCTTGAAAAGGAATATATACTCTAAAAATCCAGTGAACTAATAGTTTAGTACTTTTAACGCAAGAGGTGCCAAAAACAACTTTTACTATCTGTTGCTGCTTTTTTATCTAGTCAGAAGATAATCTGACATTTTTAATACCTTCATTCTTGAAAAGTGAATATTTCAAGTCTTTATTTTTGCAATGTTTTGTGTTGTCTCAGAGGCAGCCATAAATCCTCACACTGGTTATTCCAAAATAATAGCATTGGTGTGACCTTTTATGTATATAGATTCTAAAAATCTAGAAAAGAAGAATTAAAATCTAAATTGAAATCAACAACTTTTTTTGTCTGAGAAATTATTTTATTTCTCTAACACCACGTTGTCACTCAGTGTGTATAGTTCTTGGTAAGCTAAAAAAATCATTCTATAATGGTAATGCCAGTTAAAACTGAACTTCCTAAGCCGATATATAAGTTGTGTGTTTTTAATTCAGATATATTCATTTGGTAGTTAATCACTTTGATAGAGCAGAACTTCTTTTACTGTTATTTTCTCAGATAATTTTACAGTTTTATCAGTCACTTGTAAATAAAATTGTAAACACTGTAAGGTCGAGGTCTTTTTATTCTTGTAACAAGGTAACGTTTTCCCTCTCCCTATGATTTTCACATCTCTTGTGCGAAAGAAGCTCCCTGATAATGATACCTGTAGGTAGTGGAAGTACTTGTTAATTTGAGTCCAAAATAATTTGATAGGATATTTATCTATCATTTAGCTCAGCACTGTATTCTTATTTCAAAGGCCACTTGGCCAAGACAGTTTGATTCCACAAAACGTTACTTTGATTTACAGCTCCCTCTTGTACTGCTCTGTTTGGTCTCATTTTTAGTGCCTAGTTGGAGGGAGTCTAACAGGGCCAGATTTCTTTTTGAAGTCCTCATCATTGCTCATCTTTATCTCTCAAATTTGGGATGGTTGTAGAACAAAAATATTTTGTTGCGTGAATGATTTTATTTTAACAGAATTAAGGCAATTACATGTTTAAGAAAAGCTGTCTACAGGGAACTTGTCCGCTTTCAGGCGCTGTGTTGATGTTCTAAGTACTTTGGAAGTTTTGGCTGTCCTGTTATGTTCCTTGTACTGTAGTCTACTGTTATTGTAACTATTGTTTTTATGTTAGTGTAAGTTTAAAAAAAGAAGATTAGTCAATAAACCATGATTTTGGTTACAACAGTATTCTGAACAGCGTATTTACTTTGAGGCTGAAAACCACTTGAATTAATTGTAGCCTCAATTAAGAAAAAGCCAATGAACACACATAATTCCTTCTAAAAATGTATTCTTTTCTTTTAGAGGGCAAACCAGAGAAATTTTCAGTGGGTCTTTTGGATCTTCCTTTCCGTATTGGAGTGCCTTTTAATATTCCTTTGGAATTGCAGGATGAATTTGGTCATGTAACACAGTTGACAACTAGCATTAAACCAATTCTTGAAGCTAGGTAATTCAACTATCTCTTTTTTTATTATTATTTTTTTTTTGTTCTTGCTTCATGTGACAATATAGTAATTCTCTGGGTTTTGTCGGAGTGATATAATAGATACTTAATTTAGGTGAAAAGTATCATTTTTGCTTTTATTTCCATAAAAATATCTGAAAGTATCTTAGAATCATAGAATCATAGAATGGTTAGAGTTGGAAGGGACCTTCAAAGGTCATCTAGTCCAACCCCCCTGCAAGGAGCAGGGACATCCCCCACTAGATCAGGTTGCTCAGAGCCTCATCCAGCCTGGCCTTGAATGTTTCCAGGGATGGGGCTTCCACCACCTCTCTGGGCAACCTGTTCCAGTGTTCTACAACTCTCATCATGAAAAATTTTTTCCTAATATCCAATCTAAATCTACCTCCCTCTATTTTAAAACCATTACCCCTCGTCCTATCACAACAGGCCCTACTGAACAGCCTCTCCCCATCTTTCTTGTAGGCCCTCTTGAGGTGTACTGGAAGGCCGCTATCAGGTCTCCCCGGAGCCTCCTCTTCTCCAGGCTGAACAGCCCCAACTCTCTCAGCCTGTCCTCATAGGAGAGGTGCTCCATCCCTCTTATCATCTTTGTGGCCCTAATCTTGTATATTAAAACATTGTGTTTATTTTTAAATTGAGTCTGTTTTGTTTTCTATGTATTTTTCTAGTGGGTTGACATTGCAGTATGGAGAAGTAACTGCAGGAACAAAGTCCATCATTAAGGGTGTGACTGCTAGAGGCTGCATAAATAATTGCCAGGGCAAGGTAGGTCCTCAAGTTAAACATAAAGTAACTTTTTTTTTTTTTTTTTAAAAGTGAAATGGATTGTGATATAGTGTTATCTAAGTTTCATCTACACTAATGACTACAGGTATTTCTTGGGATATTTTCAAATGATCTCTAACAGCTCTTAATTAGAGGCAGAAAATAGTGCACTGTTAAGATAGTATTAAGTAAAAAATGAGTATTGCAGAAAAGGGGTTGAAACTAAAAGAAGAGAAACATAGGAGTATCTAGTGCATTAATACAAAGCTTGATTGAATGATCTACTGAAGAATTCAACTTACTAACATTAAACAGCTATACTGATTTCCTATGTTTTTACTTCCTACTTTTTTCCCTTCTTTTCCTTTTTATTTTCTTTTTAGTTCCCTAATATGTTGCTTTAGTGTATTTTGCCTTCCCGTTTTCTTGTGATTCACAGTTTGGTTTAATGGGGCTCCAGCTGCTATGTGCTGCTTGGCTTGCAGACAGACCAGTATGGTTGGCTGGCTGGTCAGAGCTGGAGAGTTTTCATGCACCGATGTGGCCAGCCATGAGCTAGGGAGCTCATATGTTTGGTATGACTGAAGTTGTGATGCATCTGCCCAGGCCTTTTCTGCCCAGGCATTTTCTGCTTCTCTCACACAGCAAACTAAAGAATTGCCCGATTTTTTTCATGCGGTCTACAAGGTGTAGGCTGTCAGGCATAGGAAGGTCATGAACTAGGATTATGAAACTAAACCTTTCCAGAGGCAGCATTTCTGAATGTGTAAAAATGACAATTCATGACTTCAACTAAATATTCTCCACTATCAAATATATAAAATATGAAATTCACTTATCTGCAGAGCAACTAGTTTTTTAAAGTTAGAGCTTTTTAAGGTTATTGATTAGACTGCTTCATTCTCTGATTTTAATGTGAAAATCAGTTTTAGTGATGCAATTCTACAGCAGTTGTTTTTTCTTATGGCCTTATTCAAAGATGAGATGGATAGTAATTGTGGTGCCTTGCTTCAGGCAATTAGCTACAGAATAATGAACGCAGAACTTACCCTTTCTTTAAAACTACTATTTTTAATTGATATGGTTTTTTCCCCACTAAAACAAGCCTCTAAGCAGGAAACCACAAGTTATGATGGCTGGCTTTAATGGTTTTAGAACTGTATAGTTTAACATGCAAATCCTGGAATGAACGTCTCTGGGAATAACAACATGAAAAAGATGGATTTTTAGTACAGGAAAAAGTCTCGATTTTTGTAGCGGTGCAAGAAAACTTGGATATACTTCTGAAATTTACTTATATGTAAATTGACGTGAACATGTGGGATAATATATGATCTGATTTTGTTTAAGGTTAATATTTAAAATGTTCTTTTCATTAGAACTTTAATCTGAAGGTTACTCTTCCTGGTTTGAAAGAAGATACACAAATCTTTAAAATAAGATTGCAGCCTGGTAAGTATCCTTAAAATATTTAGTGAATTTCTGTTGCACTGTATTCTGAAACTATTAATGAAATGTTTCTTCTCCCAAGAAAGTAAAACATTTTGTGAGGCATAAAAAAGGATATTCTAGCTCATCCAAGTGATCACTGAAACTAAATCAATCTAAGGGCTTGTCATTCTTGGCAGGAGTAACATTAAACTCGCAGCTCAATCTCATCCATTATTCTGTCAGCTTTATTCTAGGAATTTGCTTACTTGAGAGTGATTTTTCACTTCTCTTTTTAATTATTTTAAATCCTTTTCTAACCTGGCACCATTAAATGAATGAATTTTTTTATCTTCTCAGTTTTCTTCAGCATTAAGCCCTTTAACCTGTACTAATCTGTGTTGATTTTTCTCCCTGTTGAAAACATCTTGTGAATCATAGAATTATAGAATCGTTAGGGTTGGAAGGGACCTTTAAAGGTCGTCTAGTCCAACCTCCCTGCAAGGAGCAGGGACATCTCCAACTAGATCAGGTTGCTCAGAGCCCCGTTCAACCAATGAGTAAGTGCTCATTCAATTTCTTACCCCAGCAGAGGGAGGATGCTTTAGCAGTTGGGATTGTGTCCGAAATTTCTAGTGTTACGTATTGACTTTATGATAATACAAGAGAGGAACATAGAAGTTTGTAAATCCACTACCTTTACCAGAATTCTGTTTTGTGGATGTCTTGTTACTAAGGATTCCCGTATATGATACTTGTCCCTTGTTATCTGGGTTTTTCTGGGTTTGGGAGATAAAGTCTAGTTTGAAGGCTGATTTTTGGCCTCCCAGAACTAACTTTAGGCTTTCCCATCTCATTTTGCAGAGAAATTCTGTACTTCAAGCTTTGTTAGACCAACAGTGCACAGTTTATTCTATTATTCTTTATCTTTTGAGGAGTTATGGCTTCATGTAGAAAATGGCATGGAATAATCTGACTTGAGACAGATTGTGTTGTGTATTGCTCAGTTATTTACCTTGAACTGAAGGCAACTTCATTCTTCATTAGAATCTTTTGCTTTTGGCAGTATAGAGATGCTTCACTACCGCCTTTCTTCTCATTAGACTTATCCTTGGCTTTTAAAGCTGTTTTCTTTTGAGGAGTGAATAAAACTATTTCAGTCTTTCCTGTTCTTCAGCCAGTGAGTTTGAAATGGAAGTTTTAATGAATGATACATAAAGGATGTTTCTAAAAAACAGCAGCCTTTGTTCTTTCAGAACTTGTCTTTTAGTAGTAATCTATTACTTCCTTCTCTTTTTTAAGACTGATAAAATAATTATATGTTCTAGGGAGCAGACTTACTTGAATAGCTTCACTTTACTATCCAAGTAATGCCAACAAAATTTTCTTTTTCTTTTCTTTGCATACAAGTTGTAGCTGTGGTGACTTTGGCAATTAAATTGCTGCACATCATGATTGATCAGATAACTCAACATTAATATCTTTGGTTTTAACATGTCAGGAGAAAGCTCCAACATTCTTTTTGATGAATGCTAATCTATATAGTATGTAAATAGCACTGTATCACATGTTTACATCTTGTATATGCTGAAAAGTTCATCATGTTTCTGTAACTATTCCTTACTGAATTCATTCAAAAGATTGGCAGGTGGTATGTATTGAAGGACAGGAAGTTTCTAGAACTTCTCAGCTTAAACCAATACACTTGAATTGGGCTAAATGTTTTGTTACCCCAAATATCTTGGTAGCTTGACTTTTAAAACTTTTTGAGATAGCAAAAACTGAAAACCAGTATCTCACAAGTTATCTAAAACATAACCACTGTTCTGCAATTGTGCATTTTTATAGGCCCTCCTCGACAGTTGAAAGTCAAACCTGATTCTGAAGTTCTAAAGATTGAAAATGGTACAGCTTTCCCCTTTCAGGTTGAAGTACTGGATGAATCAGGAAATATAACAGCACAGCCAAAGTTGATAGTTCATTGTAAGGTAAACTGCATTTTATTATGTGCCATAAGGATTTTGATACTTGTTTTTAAAAGGACTGGGGAAAGAGCCTATTTTGGCGCCTAGATAGAATTTGTTGTCTTTTATGATGCTTTTGAGATTTCTGTAGCTTGGTAGTCATAACTGTGACTCTCTTGCCTCATCTATAATGAGTCATTCAGTAAGGTTCAGATTCAGGGGAAGCTGATCTTAGAAATGGAAGAGAAAATTATGTGAGGATATAGAGTTACAATTTTAAGATATTTTAAGGCATGTTTGCCATACACAATGCTAAAATTTGTGCAGTAAAAAACTTCCTACAGCCTACTTTTGATTTGTTTAAAGATGAAAATACAGATTTAGTGCCTAAAAATAATATTAGATAAGTCTGTTATCGTAAGCACTTATCTAAGTTCAGAAGGCAGTGCAGGTGTTACTGTGGCTTTTAGAAGTAAAAAACTTCTAAATTATTTTTTTAAACTCAATAAAATTAATTTTACAATTCTAGTGAAATCAGTCTTCCAGCAAGAGCAGACAAACAAATAAAAATATTTTTCCCACTGCAAAATAGTCTACATTCCATTTACACTTTATATGCATCCATTTTCTTCCTATAGGCTGGGTCTGCAATAGTATGATGACATGTTAAACATGATACTTAAATTCTGTTTAATGTGTGATTTTTAGAAAATTAATTTAAGAGATTCATTTAACAACTTAATTGAATTTTTTGCCATAACAGTAAAAGAGACTAATGTTTATGTGTTAATACTAAACAGTTGAATAGATAGTAAATGTTACTTTTATAACGTCTTCCTTTCTCCCACACATCTCTTATCACCTGGGAAAAAATGCAGATGTTGATCTTGCAGGCTTCTGGAAAACTGAAATCTATCAAATTTATCTGTAAATCATCCAGTATATATTTGGACTTGTACCAATAATCATTTCTGGAATAATCCTAGTAGTTCTGTAAAAGAAACCTAAAGTTTAATTTTACATTTTAAATAGTTTTTAGGTGCTTCAAACCTTCCGGTGTATTCTGTGGACTGCAGTAATGCAGGAACAAACATTTTAACTGGTCCAGTTATACATGTACAGAATATAAAGAAAGACCAGATACTGAAAGCAAGGATTGAAATACTTGTAAGTATTGATTGGGATGTTTGGATGAACAAAGGATTGAAAATAGTTCATTGTACTGTCTTGCTAGTGTACTCAAGTCTTCTGTGAATCAACCTAACTGCCAAAAGTTACAGTTTTAGTTACCATAAGCCTGGTAATCAAGTGGCTGCCCTTTTTTCTCTCTGAGAAATCATAAAAAGGCAAAGAATTTTTTTTTTTCTTCACCTCTTTATTTCTGAAATTCCTGTCATGTTTCAGAAATAGGCATTATTTCTGGGATCTTTCTGCTCCTTTTTACTCCCTGGATCCTTCTGACAAATTGCTTTCATTGCATAAACATCTAGAGTCAGAATAGGTGTGGCAACATGTTCCCCAAGACGTTAATGAAGAAGTCTTTTAACTATTTTTAACTATTTTTATTTTTAATTATTTTTTCAAAAGTTAAAAATTAATAGCTTTTTGTAGCATTTCAGTCTTAAAGCTCTTGAAGTTTTAACATTCCAGTTCTCTGGTAATCAGGAGAGTTGCACTACTGGAGAAAATAAGACCTGTGTTGTTTTACACTGAAAAATATGTAAACAAATACTAATATGGCAAGATGATATATGAAATTATACTTCTGATGACTCTTAAGCAGTATTTTGAAAATTGTGTAACATAGTACTTTTGAAACAGAAAACATTTTCTAAATAGCTAGCATCAATTCTACTGTCTGTTAAAAGTTGTAAGTATTCTGGCATATCCTTTTGATTCACTTTTGACAAGTCAAGCTGATTTCATGTTTGGACACCTGGAAATCCAGAGTAGTGCCATAAGCTGTTATGGAGTGTATTTATGCATATATGTATATTTAATATCTTAATTTGATTATCTTTTTTTCCCCCCATGTATAGAGTTGTAAAGATGTGCCACCAGTGGAAAAGATTATTAAACTTCTTCCTAGCAGTCATGTTGCAAGACTACAGGTCTTAAGTATGGATGGACAAAAAGCCATTCAAATTAAACATCAGGATGAAATTAATTGGGTTGCTGGCAGTGTCATGCACAACCTTATATTTCAGATGTATGACGAAGGAGAAAGGGAGATACACATAACACCAGCTGTGGCAGAAAAAATCAAGGCAAGTACTTCTGAGTAAACAACAGCATAATATGGAGGAGAGATACAGAGGTGATTCTCTAAAATCCAAAGACTTCAGACTACAAAATAGTGTTCTTAAGACTGTATTATTAAGCATGGGAACTTCACTCTCTGCTTAATAATTTTTTAAAAATAATTTCATTAAAATTGTGTCCTTAATGAGATAAAAACATTTAATGAATGTTAACTAATGCTTCAGGGTAGTATTATGAAAAGCAAGTTAGTAATTTCCTAATTAGCAAGTTAGTGCTTCTCCTTTAGGAGTGGTTCTCGTAAACACAATAAAATAATTCCAACATAGTTGTGATTATTCAGATCTGGAGCTTTCCAGACATCTAGGAACCTTGAATAGGCATGTTCCTTCATGAAGATTTGCTTGCCTGTCTTAGCCTTCTGTCTCTGTACATATGTGGAGCCTAATACAAAGGTAGAGCTCCACCAGATACATGACACTTTTTTGGGGGAGGTTTTCCAGAATCAAATCTCTCCTTACTTAAGAAAGTGAGGGAAATTTAATGTATGTTTTTCTTTGTTTGGGATTTTTTAAGAGTAATTTTCTGTATTTGGGAAGATAGGATTGGTTACTGTTGGAAAATGCACAAGCTTTCCGTTGAAAGTTTCTATTGCCTGTATGTTACTTCAACATATTTAGAATGACCACAGATGTATTATGTAGCTAGTCATTAATAATTTAGCTTTTGATTAATTTAAGAAATTTTAATTTTAGGTTAACTGGACCCCTAAAATTAACAGAGAGCAGTTGATTCAGGGATTATTACCTGATCTAAAAGTACCAACATCAGTAAAAGATGTACGTTACTGTCTAATCACTTATCTTGATGACCATGTGTCTTTGGAGAGTGCATTCACAGTCAGGTTTGTTCACTTGAAATAATTTTTTATTAATTATGTTGTTGACAAAGAATTGTAGATCTGTACTTTGGGGTAAAAAAAAAAATCTTTCTACAGAAGATGAAATAATGAAAGCAGTTGGCAAATTAACAGAGAAATGTAGGTTCAGTTGAGTGGGTGAGGGTTTTTACACAAATTGTTTACAGATTAAAATGTTACCTACGTGAAAGACTCCATCATGAACTGTTTGTATCCAACCCTATAATCACTTTTCTAAGTATACGTAGGCTGAAGGAGATTATTGCTATCTTTCAGTAAACATTAGCTTATAGGATAACCAGTCTTACTGAAGAGTCAGGTCACTGGTTACCAAAGAGAAATACCACTATGAAGTTAACTGTTAACCTTACAGAGGTAATATAAAGGTTTATCACTCTTAGTGATTCTAGACAGTTAGCTCTACTTATTTTGTCTTCATAAAGTTTGTTAAGATTATTTTTATTCTAAATTACTTCAGTGTATTTCATGTGTTCTTATGTAACAGCACGCTGATGCCAGGGGTAAATTTGCAGCAATTAGACATTTCACAGATCTTCAGTATTAAAAAAAAAACAAAAAAAAAACCAAAAAAAAACGTACTTGACCATTGATACCTCTCTTCTTGAAAGGAAGTAGAACAGTGCATTGTTTTATTGAATATCTCTAATGTGTTATTGCTTGTCAACTGAAAAGCAGTCTCAGGTCAGGGAACCTCTATTTAGGGGTTATTCTATTGCAGTTGTCATAAAAATTAACTGGAGGCCATTCTAATTATATTTTTAAAGATTTCAACATTATTTTTAGCTTAGAACACACAAAAGGAGTAAAAAACATTGTGTTGAATAACTCTTGCATCTTAAATAACTTAGAGATGTCAGATAACTCTTAAATATTTGGCGAGCTAGCACATAACATATGTGAACCTTCATCAAATAAATGGAAGGAAAGGCTGAGATTGTTTAAAAGCACTCCAGAAAGTATTTTTAAGAGACTAGTGTTGGGCATAGTTTAGGCTGATGGCTTCTACTTTATCATAGCAAAAAAGGACATAGGAAATCTGATTTTTCTTTTTTCATGGCTGTACATCTTCTCCATCATTTTTGTAATGTGCTCTGATTTTGTTTTGCTTTTAAGGAAAAACTGTATCACTAAAAATTTTAAGCTATGTTAGCTGAAATCAAGTCCTTAAGAAGTTAGCAAATATTTTTGTAGCAAGGGAGACTGTCATACCTTTGTATCAGGATTAATGTTGATATTATAATCAGTTTTATAGTAATAGATGCATTTTAATATGTAGGCAATTATACGTTACTTTGTCTTAGAGGTGTTGAGGATGGGGGTTTTTTTGAAAGATTTAAAATACTCCAGACTTGCATTCTGCTTTGTCTGGCTAATGATCTGATCTATGGTAAAATACGCGTAGGCAAGTTGTTATAGATAAGGTAAAATCCCATAACATCGCTGTGGTTTGTTATGTAAGCAGTATTTGATAAGCTCCTGCTGGTAAGACTGAGGTGAAAGCCACTATGTAACTTGTGTGCACATGAGGCTTAATCCTCTAAATATGTGCAAGGATAAAATAAAAAGAAAATAATTGCAGTCGTAAATGAGTGATAACTGCTGTGTGTTTTATCATGCCTGCTATTGTGTTATAAGTTATTACCTGAATGAGAATGAGTGTAAGTCGATTTTCATGTGCTGACTTAGACCACTTCCTGATGAACCCAAGCATATTAAATGTAAATTAAAAGGACCAAACACACTGCAGTTGGGTGAAGAACTACAAAGTGAAATTGGTGAGTATTTACATGTTCTTCAATTTCTTGTGAGATATGTTTCTTTTTCTTTGCAGTTTA
The DNA here is from genome assembly GCA_011801015.1 of Ardeotis arabs. Lineage (NCBI taxonomy): Eukaryota > Metazoa > Chordata > Aves > Otidiformes > Otididae > Ardeotis > Ardeotis arabs. The sequence goes on from JAAGAY010131901.1 coordinate 21,037, forward strand.
TTAGCCTGTTACATATCCAGATGTCATCAAGAGTGAATTATCTTCTACTAATTTAGCATAAGAAACAGGTTTACATTGTTATTGATGGAGGGATGATCAGACTTCTCTAATTGCCATTTTACAGTTCTGGAATTAATGTCTGATAAAATTGCCTCTTAGTTTGTACATTGGAGGACATTCATCACACTGAGTTCAAATTGTTCGTAAATTTTGTTTAGTTCGTGTATTCTGAAATCTTACAGGCCATAACAGCATTCAGACTACTTCAGAGGCGTGGACGTCAAAGTGAAACATTTTAAGGTTAACTGTAACCTAAGAGGAAGGCATGTTAGGGATCAGTCTTCTCATTCTCCTTCAGTTTCTGTATGCAGTGGCTACATGGCATAGTAAGACATTAAAAATTCTTACAGTATTTTGGGATATTAAATCTTGTGTGTGACTGAAGAAAAGCACGTAGGACAAACTAACACGTTGGAAAAAAGCTTTCAATTTTAAGATTTTTTTTTTTTTTCTTTTAACTTTATAGCAAGAAACATTCTTTTTATTCAAAAAAGTGGGAAGCACAAATATGTGATACGACTATATAGATACATTTTTTAAATACCGTTTTGAAATCCATAAGATGGGAGGATCTGTATATAAATGTGTGTGAATATATATGTATATATATAATGTATAGAAATACCTGAAGGGAGAGTCTAAAGAAGATGGAGCAAGGCTCTTTCTGATGGTGCTCAGTAACAGTAATGGGCGCACACTGAAACAGAGGAAGGTTCCCTCTGAAGATCAGGAAACACTAACACTTTTTCACTGTGAGGTTGACCGAGCACTGGCACAGATTGCACAGAGAGTCCTCACCCTTGGAGATACTCAAAAGCTGTCTGGACATGGTCCTGGGCAACCAGCTCTCGGTGTCTCCACTTGAGCAGGGGGATTTGACCAGGTGACCCACAGAAGTCCCTTGCAACCTCAGTCATTCTGGGATTCAGTGATACCCATGTACATTTTCTCTATATTGTGTGTATGTTGTATACATTTATATTTTGTATGTTGTATAATGTTTCATTAAAGCAGCCGCAGAGGTAATTATCTTAATAATCATTTTAATCATCATCATAATATTTTTTTAACAGATGTAATGATTACAGATCAGTATGGAAATCAGGTTCAGACAGTGACATCTGCGTGTGTAAGTTCCCTAGGAGTTTCTGGGCCTGGACTTGACAAATCAAATCTGAAAATAACTTGGCAGGTATTTATAAGATATCATATAGTTTATTTCTCTGTGGCCTTTGTGTAGTAATTGTCTTAATTCTGTCACATAGAATTGAACCAAAACTGTGGAAAGGTATTCAAATTAAATACTAGTTGGTAAGCTGTGAGAAGGTAGAGACTTAAACCATTAAAATCAGATGATCCTGTTCTAAGGAATACAGCAGCATCTGTTAAAAACCTTGTCATTGCTGCAACTGTACATTATGGGAGACAGTTCATTTCATGCTCGAGTCAGGTTTGCTTTATTTCTAGTCCATTGTTCTATATCTTTTATTCTAACTTGTGATTTAGCCCCAGCCAGCAGCTAAGTACCACGCAGCTGCTTGCTTGCCCTCCTCCCTCTCTGAGGGAGAGAAAATATAACGAAAGGCTGATGCATTGACACAAGGACAAGGAGATCATTCAGCAATTACCATCATGGGCAAAACAGACTCGACTTGAGGAAAATGAACTTAATTTTATTAACAATAAAATCAAAGCAAGATTACGAGAAATAAAAGCAAATCTTAAGAACACCTTCCCCTCACCTCTCCCCTATTCCTAGACTTTACTCCTGATTTCTCGACCTCATCCCCTCCAGTGGCACAGGGGGACAGGGAAATGGGGGTTGTGATCAGTCGCCCCCACACAGTCAGTGTGATCAGACACGCTTTGTCTCTGCTACTCCTTCCTCATCAGGAAGAGGACTCCTCGCACTCTTCCCCTGCTCCAACGTGGAGAGACAGTCCTCCATGAACTCCAACATGGGTCCTTCCCACAGGCTGCAGTTCTTCACGAACTGCTCCAGTATGGATCCCTTCCCCAGGGTGCAGTCTTTCAGGAACAGACTGCTCCAGCATGCACTCCTCTCTCCAGGCCCTACAGGTCCTGCCAGGAGCATGCTCCAGCGCAGGCTTCTCTTGGGGTCACAGCCTCCTTTGGGCATCCACCTGCTCTGACATGGGGTCCTCCACGGGCTGCAAGTGGATCTCTGCACCTCTATGGGCTGCAGGGGGACATCCGGCCTCACCATGGGCTGCAGGGCAATCTCTGCTCCAGTGCCCAGAGCATGTCCTGCCCTTCCTTCTTCACTGACCTTGCTGCCTGCAGGGCTGTTTCTCTCACATATTCTCATTCCTGTCTCCGTTGCTGCTTTTCCCCAGCAGTTTTTCTGCCTTCTCAACTATGTTATCACAGAGACGTTACCACTGTTGCTGATGGGCTCAGTTTTGGAGCTGGCTGGCATTGCTCTGTTGGACACAGGAGTAGCTTCTAGTAGCTTCTCACAGAAGCCACCCTTGCAAAATCCCCTTGCTACCAAAACCTTGCCATGGAAACCCAATACACCATTTTTATGTGTTTGTTTATGGTGGTACAGTTGATTTTTTTTGATCTTTTGAGGAAACTTGTAGAACGGACTAATGATATTGTCTGCCATAGTTTAATTTAAAATGTGTTCTCTACTTCTTAAAATTGTTGCATATACCTAAGTTGTACATGACTCTTACACAATGAAAGACAGGTTCCTGATAAATGCTTGAGTTTAAAAATGATCATTTCTTACACAAGAGATGTAAGGAGCTTAATTTTCAGTCCACTGTCTCACAGTAAAAACAGCAAATAGTGTCTAGCAGGCATAAATATTAAAATACCATATTGAAAAAAAATGAAAATATTATGCTTCCCTTTATATGTTTTTGATAAAAGATTCTTTTTATTTCTCAATAGGAAAGTACTCTGACAATGAGAGTAAAAGGTATTAGGTTTAAACCTTGTTTACTTGGAAGCAAAGAATTGTGCTTCGCTTGGCGTGAATTTTCTGACTTTCTCAGAGTAAATTTAACTGCAGGATCCCCTGCTAAATTGCAGTTTGTGGATTGGCCAGAGTTAGAGAAGGTAAGTTGAATAGTTTTTGTTTGGAAAAAACCAGCGGGGTCACTAGACTATCAGGTCTTTTATTTCCAGAGCTTTCTGGAGCACATGATGCAAAGCTGAAAACCCTGATTTCTTAGTATTAATACTTCCAAAAATTGTCAGAATATGACAGCTCTAGAGACATTTTTTATTCTATGCAGGACAACATAACAGAAGCAAAATTAAGTATTTTGCAATCTATCTAATTATATAGACATGTTTTAAATGGGACTGTAGATGTGAAGCATTTTTCTGAAAACAGCTTTTTTAAAAGTAAACTTATTTTTGAGTAAACTAGCTTGTGTGTGTTTACAACACACATGTAAACATATTATAACATTGTACAACACATTGTAACAACAATGTGTCTATTTTTTAATATCTCTTAAACTTTTTATTCTGTCCTATTTGCCCTTCTACAGATGATGTCTTTTTCTTTACTTTGGTGCAGCAGTTTCACTGTGGGCTGGATCCTAACACTCATCTTTAACTGCTGTTTGCCAAAGATACTGTCCTTAATGGCAGTAATAGATCTGTTACTGGTTTTTTTTGGTGTTTAGGGTGTAGGAAGGCAGTCCCAAATTTACTTAAGTTTACAAGTGTTTGCAGTCAGAAAGTGAGGAAGAGATTACAGTACTTATATCAAATGAAAAGGATGGAGATTTTTGGTATCATCCATTTACTTGCTAGCTTGGGTTTTTTTATTATTTTTCAATGTTGACTTTGGCTATTCAAGTGCTAGTGCTGAAGTTGTAGCAGGAAAAAATAGGAGAGTGGGAGCAGGTAAAAGAAAATTGGATCTCTGAGTAGAGAACAGGAATAAAGATTGATACATTGGGAAAGTGGAGAAGGAAGTTATTGAAGAAAAAAGTGAAACAGAAGGTTCAAGAAGTATCATAACTATTTTTACCCTCTAGAAAGCTGTCAAGGTATACCAGAAGATAAAAGTTTTGGACCATTTGCCCTTTCTGCAACAAGGGAAGTGTTTAATAAGCCTCTTCAGAAGCCTGTCCTTCCTTTTAGTCACATCAACATGAGTAACACGTAATTCAATTCAAGTAGTGCATTTTATAATGACAAAAGAATGTAAGTGGGAAAACTCTAGAAATATCTTCCCAGAGCTTTACAATTCTGTAATGATCTAGCTGTTACCAGAGTCAAATAGTATGGAAAAGGCAGACACTATTGCTCTGGGCATTCCTGACCTACTATGAATGTCTGATATACCTAGAACAGAATAGTATAATGCATTGTGTCTCTTCCAGCCTGTTGCAGTGATCAATGGTAGAGAATTGCAGAAGCCTCTTATTGTTCAGCTGTGTGATCAGTGGGGGAATCCATCTTCTGAACCTAACGTCAAAATCAGCCTTACAAAGAGTAACAACTTAAAGGTAAGCATAGGCCTCATATAATGAACTTTATTTAACACAAATTTTTGTTGTCACATCTGCATTGTCTTCTTCATTTTTCAAGACATTTTTGGAAAAGTGAATAAAATATTTTAAGGGCACAAAAGAATAATTAATCTCATATAATAGTGTCAACAAGTAATGTAAGCAGTTCCCAAGACAGATTTCTCAGCTTCCTTTATTATAATAATCACAAATATTAAAAAAAATTCCTATAATATAGTGTCCAAGTGTAATTAGTATACATTCTAGATCTTCCACTGAACCTTTTCCCAAATTCTGCATCAGCACCACCCCATCTCCCCCTTTATCTAAGGTCATTTACTGAATAATAGCAATGGTGATATGGTCCAAACTGGCAACCAAATAATTTTTATCTGGTGGCTCTTTGATTGTGGTTCCTGAATGTAGGACTTATGGTTTGTATATAAAGCTACTCAGCAGGTTTGCTCCCTAGTTAATTATCCATATGAAAAACATTGTCAGTATAAAACTAAATCGTTAAGGATGCAGATCTAACCCAAATTTAAGTGGTTACTGTAATTTCCATGAGTGAGATACGAGTGTCAGATGGTCTGCACATTGGTCTGTATGAAGAAAGGAGCTTGACAGATGTCGTAGTTCAGCCCGGATCGGGACCAGACTACGCAGTCTCTCCCTCACTCCCCCCACCCTCCAAGAGAACAGGGGGAGATAGTAGAAGAAAAATGGCTCGAGGTTTGAGATAAGGACAGGGAGAAATCCTTAAAGTTACCGTCACGGGCAAAAACAGACTTAACTTGGGGAAAACTATTCATTTATTACTAAAACTAGCAGGAAATAGGATAATGAGACAGAGAAACAAGATAAAAACCTCCTCCCCAGCCCTCCCTCTTCCCGAGCTTAACATTATCTCTACTACCTTGCCCCCACCGAGCGGCACAGGGGGGAAGAGGGAATGGGGGTTGTCGTCAGTTCATTACGCGATGTTGTACGTCGCTGCTTCATAGTCGGGGGAAGAACTCCTCACATTCCTCCCCTGCTCCATTGTGGGGTCCCACCCATACGCCACAGTCCTTCACGAAACTGCTCCGGCATGGGTCATCTCTTCCACAGAGTGCAGTCTCTCCAGAACGGCTGCCCCAGCGGGCCCTCCAGTGGCCACAGCCGCCTTCAGGCATCCACCTCCCCCGGTGTGGGGTCCTTCACGGTCTCCAAGTGGATCTCTGCTCCTCCGTGGACCTCCATGGGCTGCAGGGGGACAACCCGCTCCACCATGGTCATCACCACAGGCTGCAGGGGAATCTTGGCCAGGAGCCACATTACTCCTC